>PVIR01010575.1:0-49602 GCA_004026965.1 Petromus typicus | reverse complement strand
TATCTACCATGTCACCGCATCCATGCCTCAGTCTCTAGTACATTCACCCACTCAACAGAGACTCAGTGTGTGGCGAGGGCTGCGTGGAACAGCACAGTCGGTGACTGAATAACAGGAGAATGAAGCTAAGTCCCTCTGCTCTAGGCCTCTATGACTTACTGGGAAACAAATGTAACACGTATTTCAGCGCTGAGTAGAGCACAGGGCAGTTCGGAATGTCAGCGACAAGAAGGTGATCCAGCATGAGCAGAGGGAGTCACGGGAAAGGTGAGCAGAGGCGCTGGGGTGGCCTGAGGGAGCAGAACTGGGGCAGATTTCTGAAAGATGGGACTTTTGGCAAGTCCAAGATTGGGGAGAAGGGATGTCAAAGCAAAACTCAGAATAAGCAGCTGATTTGTGTATGTTGATCTTCTGTTCTGCTACCTATCTGAACTTTGTTGATTCTGTTTTTAAATGTCTTAGTTTTTAATAGCTATTTCCTGAATTCCTTAGGAATTTCCACACAAGACTACATCATGTAGGAATAGAGACTGGAGTCCTTCCACAAGCCAAAGGGTGAGGGGCCAGCCAGGGAACTCAGAGTGGCACGTTGACCACCTTGCAGTGCCAGTTTGTGTACAGGTAGGACTGTGAGTTACAACCACTTAGAGGTACAAATACAATCAACCCTATTGTCGAGTCAGAGTTGAGTAAGTACACTCATGGCATAATTCTGGAAATGTAGTGATCCTTGGAGCCTGTTGTTCCCACCCTGTGAAATGGACAGAGAAACAAAGACAACGCACCGGAACAAGCAGCCTTGAGTCTGATGCCGTGTGCCCCTACTGCCAAGTGTTAGGTCGACTATCTCCTGGACACTAGGGGGTAGGAGGCACAGATATTAAATCAGTCTGTACATAAGATAGGACACATGCAGGGATGTATACAAGATATGATTCATTACAGTGTTTCTATGCCCAAAATAATGGGATTAACATACCGAATGCTCATAGAATCATTATAGATCTATAGATGAGCTCCTTGGACTACAGAAACGTTAGCAACTTGACCAGTGTCACACAGCTATCGATTTAGGTATTGAAGTCAAGCATGAACTCAAATGCCTTGATGTAAAGTTATGTCAGGGCTTTTACGAGGTGCGATGTAAAACTATGGTTAATGTTAAAAATACTTTTAAGTGTCTTATAATGGAACACAGACTAACATCAATCCTCCTCAAAGTATATCTGCTTGCTTCAGGGACGTTTACCCCATCCTCCCTACCACTTCCCAAAGCAGCTCCAGAAGTCCCGTGTCCGCGGTTGCACTATCATAGCTGCCCTGACGTCCTAGGTCGATTCAGAAAGTTTACTTTACACGGTCATTTTGATCCAGGGGAGACCCACAGCTGACAAACAAGCTGAATGACGACACCCCACAAAGTGCTTCACAAGGGTGCCGTTCTGTAGGGTGGCTCTTAGCACATTCACTGTATATTTTAGTCACACCTTGTAGAACTTTGTCCTACTTACCTCCAACACCCATAGCTCACAGAAAAAAAGGTTTACTTTGGCTCACAGTTTATGAAGGATTCAATGTAGAGTCTGCTGGTTCCGAGGCAGGGAGGCATGGCAGACAAACTCACCGCAGGGCGGCGAGAGGCAGAGAAAGCAGCCAACAAGGAGAGAGAGAGGCGGACCCTTCCAGGCCACGCCCCAACCAGCCAGCTCCTCCAATCAGGCTTCACCTTCCAACATGGCATTTACTACACACTCTGGAGTGGACGATTCAATGAGCGTCGCCTCCCCAAAGGCCCACCATGAGCACTAGGACTGAGGGGGCTTCTATATATAACTGGTCACAACACTCACCACAGAGACTCCAGGACCGCATCACAGAGCGTCAGGAAGAATGAGGAATGTGTAAAGGGGGAAGTATTTTGAGGGGGATATGGCAATGTTTTACTGTTATTTTAAAATATTGAAACATTCACCATATATTCTGATCAGAATCCTCAATTTTTAAAAATTTACTTTTTTAGTACATTTTATATACACATCACGATCACAATCGACATTAAGAATTTGTACCAGTATATGATACGACTTTTTTCCCCGTTCTCCTGCCCAACCTACCATTCCCTGCCCCCTATATACATAAGCTTTATTTCCTTCTTTTACCATAAATTTTTTTCTTTCCTCTCATTACTAACTCATACCCTTCCTTTCCTTTTGAATATTTCATATTTCACAGTATCTATCGTACATTCTAGAACTCATTTACATTTTCAGTTTCTCATACCAGACAAAAAATATGGTATTCACACATCTGTGACCTATTTATTTCACTTATGAGTATGTCCTCAAGTTATGTGCACTTGAGTATAAATGACTCAAACTTATCACTCTTTATGGCAGAGTAACACTCCATTTTACTAAAATAACACACCTTCTTTATCCAGTCTCCTCCAGTCAATGGACATTTTGGTTGTTTCCAAGTTTTGGCTATCACAAACTAAGCTACTATTAACATGGGTGCACATATGTCACTGTGATATGAATCTTTTATTTTTTTAATTTATTTTTGAGAAAGGATCTCACTTTGTAGTTTAGGCTGGCCCCAAAGTCACTAAGTAGGCCAGGCCAGCCTCGAACTCACAACAATCCTCCTGCCTCTGCCTCCCAAGTACTGGGACAACAGGCGTAACCTACCACACCTGGCACTGTAGTATGTGGGAAGGACCTTGCGCTTGCTAGGCAGACACCAGAACCACTGAGGCAAATCCCTGGCCTGAATCTTTTAATTCTTTCATGTATATACCTTGCAGGGAAATAGCAGGGTCGAGTGGGACCTCTAATCCTAGTTTTTTGAGGAATCTCCACACTCATCTCCATAGTGGTTGCACCAGTCTACATTTCCACCAACAGAGGAGAAGGGTTCCTTTCTCCTCACAGTCTTGCCAGCATTTGTTACTGGTTTAATTTTGAGATAGCAGCTATTCCTTGTGGAGTGAGACGGAATCTCAGACCACAGTGCTGATTGACACTGTAAGCTTTCCAAGAGAATAGAAATAAGTAGAGCCACCAGGTAGTATGTGTAATTAATACAATCTTTCTATAAAACCACATTATTAATTACACAAGTGATTTGAGGCTTTGCATGTTGGATAAAATTGCAATCAACTGCAAGAAAAGGGTTAATTCGTCTTGTTTGAGAAGTCTCAGGGTGTGGTTCAAGTCTGGATCTGTAACTCAGGGCTACTCTACATTCTGGGGTTTCTTTCTTTGGGCTGTACCCTTCTACAGCATTATGAGATGGCCCTTGCACCTCCAAATGTCACGTTTATTTTCCAAGCTGGAAGCAGGGAGGAGGGCAAAAATCAAAAGCCAGAAGTCTAAAAGGCCTGGCAGCAGAAACTCTCTCTTCTTCAAAGCTTCCTTAGACTCTTCACCCAGGACTCCTGCTTATCTCACTGCCTATTTCTAAGCCACACTAGACTGTAAATAGCAAGGACAGGGATGGACAGTCAGTTCCCTGTCACTGCCACAGGATCATTTGCCCTTGGAGCCAACATGCCAGTAAAGGCTCTGCACCTAGGAAATGTTTAATGGCAGCTTCAGAAGAGAAGGCCAAAAACTGCTGCTCACCAGCCCAAGAAATGAAGAGAGACTCTCTGTGCCTAAGTATGGGCTGGCTGAACACACCATTCTTTACAAGAAGGAACTGCCAGAAAACCTACAATATGGGAAAAAAATTTTACCAGCTATTTCTCAGACAAAGGACTACCATCTAGAGTATATAAAGAACTTAAAAACATTAGCCCCCACCCTAATTTAAAGACCTAACTCAAAAATGGGCATGTGAGGGGCCGGGGAGTTGGCTCAGTGGTTCCGGAGCCTGTCTTGCAAGCACATGGGCTGGGATTTGATTCCATCAGTAACTACATACAATACTGGGCGTGGAGACTCACATCCAGCAGCGACCAGTACCTCATACCACAGTGCCGGGCGTGGTGGCTCACGTCTGTAATCCCAGCACTCGGGAGGCAGAGGCAGGAGGATTGTGATGTGAGTTGGAGGCTGAGCTCAGGGCCAGCCTGAACCACAAAGTGAGACCCAGTCTCAAAAAAAAAGGGTATGTGAAATGAATAGAGACTTTTCAGATGAAGAGTAAAGGCAGCCAAGAAACATATGAAGAAACTCAACATCGCTGGTGATTCGAGAGATGCAGAGTAAAACAACACTGAGATTTCATCACACTCCACAAAGAATGGCTGCTATCACAAAATCAACCAACAACAAATGCTAGCAGGGCGGAGGGGAGACTTCCCACTGTTGGTGGGGATGTAGACTGGGGCAACCCTGTGGAGATTAGCTTGGTGATTCCTCCAAAAAACTAGGACTAGAGGTCCCATTTGACCCTGCTATTTCCCTACTAGGTATATACATGAAAGAATTAAAAATTCAAACTACAGTGACATATGTGCACCCATGTTTACAGCGGCATAGTTTATAATAGCTAAATCTTGGAAACAGTCCAAATGCCCATCAACAGGAAGTGGGGTTTCTTAATAAAATGGAATATTACTCAGCCATAGAGAATGATAAATTTGAGTCATTTATACTCAGACGGATGTGCCCTGAGGACTCACTGGTAAGTGAAATTAAATAAGCCACAGATGTGTAAATACCATATCATTTCTCCAAGCTCATACAAATGCCTGTGCACACAACCACCCATTCACAGAGCCACCCCATTTGATCTGGTCTCCTTGCCATGAAGAGAAGAGAGTGGACAGGCTCTTATGATCCTTTTTCATAACTCTATCTGGAAATGAAAGTCGTACAAATAACCCTATCAAGATAAGACAGTTGTCTACACAAGTGAAGTGTAATACTGCTACACACGCAGGCACTTCCAAGAAAACAGTCATTTTTACCAAGAAAACAGTCATTCTGAAAATGTTAGCAGTCATCTTTAAAAGCCCTTGTTGGGACCAGCCCTGCGAAGCAGCCCCTAGAGATCTGGAAGAAAATATGGCCACAGAAAGTGTTGAAGGTGAGCAGACAGTAGTGAACAGTGCTGCAGAAGCAGTTCAGAGGGATGCTTAGCTTTCCCTGTCGGCTCCAAGACAGACATTTGTTTTGAGGAAGCAATTGTGAGAAGTACTGGTGTTTGAAAACATTTGCTTATGGAGCAAACATTTGATTGTGAAATCTATACTTAAACTATTAGGTTGCTGTCAAATAAAATACTTGTCCACCCGAATGTATGTTCCAGTTGAAAGTGTTGCCAACGTGGATAGCCAGGTAGGACATGCTCGAATGTTGTCAAGCTTAGCGACATTTCAAAAAGTCAAGTTGTTAACCACTGAATTTTCAAAATACTCATTTTTCAGATAGTATTCTTATGTCCTTTGTCAGTAACTTAATTATAAAAATGTCCTCAGAGTGTTGGCACACATTTGTAATCCTAGCTGCCCACAGGCTGAGGCAGGACAATTTCAAGTTCAGGTGAGCCTGGACAAATTAGCAAGACTCTGTCTTGCAATTTAAAAACAAAATGGCTGGTTCATAGTTGAGTGTTGCCTGGGTTCAATTATGAGTACCACCTCCAAGATTGGAATGTATGATATGATTATGTATCGCTTTTTAGAATTCTCTTTGAGAATCTTGCAGACAGTATAATGTATAAAAGTAATCATTGTAAAAGTGATTTTTTTTGTCTGTGTCTCAAGACTATTACATCGTTTTTCTGTAATTTCTCCGTCCCCCTTAAAAGAGAGTAATTATGCATAGTTAGTTTATAAAGATCTTTGAAGAAAAACAGATTTGCTTATTCTGAAACACTTTTCTTTACAGTATTTTAGATCATGAATCTTTTGAAATTCTTAGCTTTATCCACACCCCCCCCTTTGCATGAATAGTTCTTCACAATTTAAAAAGACAAGGTCAGTCTGCATGTGGTGTCTGAATGGCTTTCATCTTAGCACTTTGAGAGGCTGAGGCCAGGGGATCCCAACTCCCAGCTCAGCCTGAGCACCTTAGCAACTTAGTGAAAGTCTACCTCAAAATCAACAACTAAAAAGGGCTGGCCTGAAGGTCCTGGGTTCAATCCCCTGCGCTGCGAAATCAAACAAACAAACAAACAACAACAACCAGGTTAGAAAACCATAGCTGATGCTACCCAGAGCCAGGAAATGACATTGCCACACTTCCCGAGCACAGTCCGGTGCACTTTCTGCTGTCCTGATAGTTTCACCCTCGAGCCTTCAACTAATTTTTAATTGTTTAAATTTGAGTTGATTCGCAGACTTAAAGCTGAGCATGTTTTGGGGCCATTCAGCTCAGTGGTCCACGGCCTGCCTTACAAGCTCAAGGTCCCAGGCTCGTTCCCAGTAACCACATACAACGCTGGGTGTGCTGACTCACCGAGAGCAACCAGGACCACATACCACAGCGCCGGCCATGGTGGCTCGCGCCTGTATCCCAGCACGTGAGAGGCAGAGGCAGGAGGATTGCTGAGTTCGAGGCTGAGCTCAGGAAGAGCCTAAACTACAAAGTGAGAGACCCTGTCTCTCAAAAATAAAAAACATCCTGAGCATATTTTCAGTTGAGACAGTCTCATAAAAGCATCGTTCTAAATCTATGGAATCTGACGTAAGATCCACCAAGAAGACCTCACTGGAGTTGCCAGCCAGGTACTGGAAGAAAAGTCCCCTGGGGCTTCCAGATTATGTGTGTAAGTCTCGCCCCTGGGTCTCTGCCTAGGCACCCCCTTTCAGTCTCTCTCCACGCACTTGGGTGCTGAAAATCCCCGAGACCCACTTCATTGGTGAAGGTTTGCTGGACTGTCTCCTAGACTAAAGTGATGGCCTCGTCTTCTGGCCTTGGAGAAAGCCTCTGGGGCTCTTCACTTGTGGGGGGAACTGGAAGCCTGTCTGGCCAGGCACATAGGGGAACCCTCACCGGATACCAGGAACCGCCAACCCTCACAATGTGAATCAACCGTAGCATATAGTCCTGATTTCAAACAGATGTACAGCAGTTGCTTGCCTCTTCCTGGTTGTAATTTGAGAACTACAAGCTTCCACTAAGATACACCACACTCTGGTGACCAAACAGACCATCCTACAGCCAGGTAGCACCTTCTTGGAGATGCTATTCCCAAAGATCCCTGCCGGTGCTCACTAGAAATTATGTACAGCTGTCAATCCGTAGATAACTCTGGTTAGCTGTGTACTCTTACAAACTCTTGGGAAAATGGAAGACTAAATTCCTAGGGAAAGGTGGAGAGCAAGAAGACACAAAAAGGGATCTTTGATTATCTGAAGGGACAGATTACCTTAACATTTCCTTGTATTATCAAGACTTAAAAAAAACCCAGCTCAATGGTTTCTCACTAAATCTTTATGGGACAGAACTGTCACAGATATGCTTTAAACTCAGAAGACCTTTGGCTCAGAAGACAACGGTTGATTTCCCTGGAAAGGAAAGGATATATTTAGAGGCTTTGCTGGGACAGTGAACCGGCTGCAGGTCCTGGTAATAGACTGTGGAGCCTTTCACCTCAAGGTCAGCGGGTCAAATCCAAACTGGGCGGTGGCAGAGAGGCACTGTGGGGATGACGGCTGCTGGGTGACCTAGGTGAGGGCAGCTGGTTCTGCTGCATTTCCAGTGAAGCGGACAGGTGAACTCAGCCCCGCAGAGGATGAAAGAGCTTTGCGAAACAGTCCGACCTCCTCCTTCCCTCGGGCCATCTTGGACCTAGCAAAGCCAGGCACTGGCCTTCCGGTCGTGGGTGACCCGGAGAAAGCAGGGCCTGTGGCTGGGTTGCAGACTCCAGTGGCCGGTGCTGAGCTGACAGAGCCTGGACAGAGGGCCCGAGGCTTCTCAGGGGAGGCTCCGTGGGCTCCTGGGCCACAGGCTGGGGACTGGAAACCGACTCTGGGCGTCTCCCTCTTGCGTTAAATCTACGCGGATCTCGCCTTCCAGGAAAAGCCTGCCCTGAGCCACGACTGTGCCTGGCGCCATCCTCTGGGGTACTGTCCTTTCTTGCTTTCCAAAGCACTGGCCACTATCGGATGAGTTTCCTCCCTCAAAGCTGTGAACTTAAGGACCTGGACTGATCGTGGCATCTTGCTGTGCCGCCCCCCAGCCCCTCTGAGGACCAGGGTCCCGCACAAGTCTGGGCCGGGAAGACGCCGGCTCGGGTGTGAGCAGGGCTGCGGCTCCTCCTCCGAGCGGCGCGGCGGGCGGAGCCGGCTTCAGTCCGGAGCGGTCCCTCCGTCACCCCGGCACGGCAGGGTCCTCAGGCTCAGCGTCGTGCTGGGAAGCAGCTTTGGGACGCAAATACACGTCCGCAGTAGCGGGAGGGAGGCGCCCTGGGAGCCGGGCTCCCCGCGGGGTCTGCGGCCGGCTTTCAGCCCGGTTTCCGGGCCGATGAAGGGGACCGTCCTGGGGTGGCTGCGTCCACGGCCACCCTGCGGTCGCCGCCTCTCCACTTGCCCTCTCCTCCCCCTCCTTTTCACCCGCAACCCAACATCCCCTCATCCATTTCTCAGGAAAATAAATCTCTGGGAGGGGGCGGGGAGAACGGGTCTCAGAGAACCTTTCGGAATAAACGTCTGTTAATGAATTATTAACTCGGCCACCCGTGACCTTCAGCCTAGAGCCGGGGCACCCGGGGCAGAGCTGCCGAGTCCTTTATTGGAGTCCTGTCAACGCAGCTCCACGTGTCCTCCCCCAAATAATTAATATCAAAGGCAAACTTTTTAATTGTGTGTCAAACGAAATGAGACAGAGGCTCTCCCGCCAGACCCCGCCGAGCGGTCCCCCTCACGCCTCCTCTCCAGCTCAGCGTCCTGCTTCTGTTCTCGTCTCTCAGCGAAGGGCGCAAAGGGCTTCGTCAGGATAATTTTCGGGGAAAAGATGGTGGAGAAAATGATGAATTCGGGTAGTTCATTTATCGATCCTGACTCCTCTTCCCACTTGTTTCATTTTCGAGGTCATTAATCAATGAGGAAAAACACCATCGTGCCCGCGCCCGTCTGCATTTAGTGCGCTCGTGCTCCTTATTTATTCCTCTGGAACAAATTCCCAGCAAATATTCGCCCATCGATTTGGAAGCGATGGATTTTTATTCAGGTTTGATCGCTCCCTACGCGGTCGAAGCGATTTGTTTCCAAGGGGTAGTGCGCACCGAGGAGAGCCGAGGACCTGAGGGCTGGGCCTCTGGCTTGCACTGGGGTTCGCTTTCTAGTCCCCCAACATGCAAAGGTGGCCGTGCCGGACCGGCCAGCTCAGCAGGCGCAGGCGGTGACCCCACCGAACTGCATCCCGTCCCAGGGGCTCTCAGCTGGCCTCCCACACCGCGCTCACAGCTGTGCCTAAGGCATGAGGACATGCTGACCTCGGCCTCTGCCCGCCCCAAGCCAAGGGCCCTCTGAGTGTGTGGGTCTGACTGCTGGTGGGCTCAAGTCTCCATACCCGGCTTTGTTATGTGGTCACCAGGAATCAAACCCGGGCCCTTGCGCTTGTCAGGCAGGCGCCAGAACCCGAGCTAAATCCCCGGCCCAAAACTGGGACTTCTCTCCGGACTGGCCTCCTCCAAGCGAGGGCCCTCCCCCCGCAGGGTGAGGTGCAGAGGGCTGCAGTTTGAATCTGCAGGTCCCGGTCCAGGTCCAGGCACAGAGGGGGGAGGCGCCCTTCACACCTTTCCTGTGTAGTCCTGATGCCTAAGCAAGCCCTAAGTCTCCCAGGGTACCCCTCGCCACTCTGTCACCAGTCTGGATGGAAGGAGGCTGGAGTTTGTCTAGAATGGGCAGCAAGGCGAGCTTGGCACCTCCGCCGGCCAGGGCTCACGCCTTTGTGATCTGAGGCGGCCTGCGATTTGCCTTTCTGCCTCCGTGGTCGCATTCCACAAGGCGGGGTTCATGGTGAAGCCTTCCCTCGGCACACTAAATGCTTACCAAGTGCCAGCTGGCGACTAGCCAGTCCACAGCTTCCATTAGCCGTCAGCTAACCGTGCTATGCTTGAGGCTTCAGAAGCCAGAGTTGCCCCTAGTAAGTATGGCAAACCTGTAAGACTTCCTGGGAAAGTCGTCAGACAGGGTGCCTGGAAATAACATCCAGGTTGGGGCGCCAGCAAGAAGGCCCTGCCTCCCCCAGCTGACATGCGGGGTCCTGGTGTCCCAGCACGGAGCCCAAGAAGGTGTGCGGGTTTGCTCCCCCTCCGTGGCCAAGGAGCCTCTGGCTGGCAGCTCAGCACGCAGTGACTGAAAGGGGCCTGGACCTCCACCCTCCCTCCCGGCGGAGGTGTCCGAGGTCTGTGGACACCGGCAGGTCAGCTCTGGGGTCCACAGAGCCCTGGGGTTCCCCTCATGTTTGCTTAGACCCGGATGCCATCAATCTGTCCCGGGATGACGGATGACCTTGTCATTACGATACCAGCGAGAACGTTCTTGGTCCAACTCTGGTGCATGCAGGCGACACGCGTGCGACCAACCAGGTCCGGACACCACGTTTCCCAGGCTCGCGGAAAATGAGCGGAGGGAAGAAAAAAAGAAACGAACAGAAATCAGGGAATAATGGCCATTACATTTTCAGAGTGGCGAGTGCTAGATTAATTGGCTTGTTTGGAAGCAGATAAATGCCATCTCTTCCCTGAGGTGTGGACAGAATTCTGACGAGGGGGAAACGCGAGTCAGTCAGTTTCCTAGTCCCTCGGCGTCGTCCACCCCAGCACCAGGGGTGCCAGGTGCCCAATTTGTGGAAGAGCTGGGGGCAGGTGCCTAATTCGTGCTGCCAGGACGCGCGCCGCAGAGGGCTGGGCAGAGCTCTGGGAGGGCACGGCGGGGTGGGGCTGTGCACACCCCCTGCCCCGCACCTCCAAGAACCTGGTCCCTGAAACACCGACCGACGCTGACCTCCAAGGCCAGCCCAGCAGCAGACGGCAAACGGCCTCGGCTGTGCGGGAAACAGCTGTGCCACCGGACAGCGCAGGACACCGGGCTCCCCGCGCCCACAGGAGAGGGAAGAGCCCCTAGAAGGCACCCGGAAGGCGAGCTGGCCGAGCCCTGGGGTGTGGGACTCCCCAGCAGCCGCCGCCCAGCCCTGCCCAGGCCGGAGTCCCGCCGGGACGAGCTGCGCCTCAGAGCCCCTCGCCCCAGCCTGCTGGCTCGGCTGGCGCGCCCGCCTCCTCGGCAGAGCGAGGGATTCGCTCCGGTGCTCCGTGCTGCCCGCGCTCCTCCCGGGAGAATCCGCAGAGAGGCTGCCTGGCGGGCGAGTCCTCCCCGGCACCCAGCAGCTCTCGAGGAGAAGGCCAGCGGGATGAGGGGCCCGCTCGGTCTGGGAAGCAGCTCTGCGCGCCCCGCGGAGAGCCCCGGCCCGGCGCAAACGCGCGGGCGCACGCGGAGATGCTGCGTGGCTTGCGCACTTCCAGGGCTGTCAGGGAGCAGGAGCTCCGCCCGCACCTAGCGCAGCCGCCCGGGGGACAGCCGGCGGCCGGCTGCGCCGCGGTGCCCGGGCGGGGTGGGAGCGCAGGGCGGGATCGCGCGAGGGGCGCGGGCTGCGGCGGGGCCGCGAGTCGGAACTTCCTTCTTCCCTCTCCCCTCCCCTCCGGCCCCGGCTGGCCTCCGCCTCCTCCCCTCCACCCCACACGCGCACGCACACACACTTGTGTTTTGTGCTGTCGTAAAACCCACGTGTCCAACCCGGAGGCTGCCAGAGCGGCGCGGAGGAGCCCGAGGCGGCGGCTGCCCAGCGCCGCAGCCCCGCGAGGCTCGCCCAGCCCGGCGCCCCGCGCCCCGCGCTCGGTGGCGCTGCCCGCGTGCCCCCGGCTCGCACCCGGGCTCCGGCGCCGATCTTCGCGGCGCAGCCTCGCGCCGGGGCATGTAGCGCCGCGGGACGCGCCCTGCCCTCGCCGCACGCGCACGGGCACGGCCGGAGTCGGAGGTAGGGTGGCGTTTGTCCCGCGCCGAGTCCACGCCGCGGGGGCGGGGGCCAAGCGGTCCCGCCTCCAGCTCCCGAGGCGGCGCGGCGGGGGCTCTGCGCCGCTCCGCCCGCTCGGCTCGAGGCGCGGCCGCGGGGGCTCCGGGCGGGCGGGCGGGCGCTCGCGGGTCCCCGGGCCGCGCCGCGGCTCCGAGGAAACTTTGGCCGGCGCAGTTGGGGAGAGGGCCGGACGCTTCCCGCCCGCGCGCGGCTCACGCGCGCCTCCTCCTGCCTCTGCCCCGCTGCAGGCGGACATGCTGAAGCCGGGGGAGCCGGGCGGCTCGGCCTTCCTCAAAGTGGACCCAGCCTACCTGCAGCACTGGCAGCAGCTCTTCCCCCACGGCGGCGGCGGCGGCGGGCCGCTCAAGGCCGGCGGCGCGGGTCCCCTGGGCGCGCCCCCGCCCGCGCCCCCCGAGCGCGCCGAGCCCCCGCCGGACGGCCCGCGGCCCCGGCCCGCAGCGCTGTCCTCCGCGCCCGCCCCGGCCCCTGCCGCGCCCGCGCCCTCCTGCGCCGCCGCCCTGGCGGGGCTGTCGGCCCTGCCGGTGGCGCAGCTGCCGGTGTTCGCGCCCCTGGCGGCCGAGCCGCTGCCCCCCAAGGACCTGTGCGCGGGCGCCCCGGGGCTCGGGCCCAAGTGCGCCGGCGGAGACGGCCGGGGCGCCCCGCGCTTCCGCTACAGTGCCGAGGAGCTGGACTATTACCTGTACGGCCAGCAGCGCATGGAGATCATCCCGCTCAACCAGCACGCCAGCGACCCCAACAACCGTACGTACCGCACCGCGCTCCGGCGGGGCGGGGCGGGGCGGGGAGGTGGCGCTGCCTAGCCCCGGCCCGGGCCGCGTGGACCCCGCTCTCCTCGCACTGTGCTCCCGGCCCTGCTGGGACGAGGGAGGGACCCTGGGCGGCCCGGGGCTCGGGACCGGATGGGTCCCCTGCGCCTCCCTCCGAGCTGCCGCGTCCTCGGGCCTGGGGACGTCGGGGGCCTGCAGCTCCAGGCCCGGGAGCCCCGCGGGAGCAGAGGCCGAGGATGACAACCGGCCTCCCCCTCCCTGAGACAGGCCGTAGTCTGGGTCCACCACGTATTTAGGAAGCTAGAAAAGCGCCAGCTACTCGAAGAGAAGAAAATTCCGCCTTGGGGCGGGATCGTTCGCGCGGATCCCTCGTTCTCCGCGCACCCCGGGCCCTCCAAGCCCTGCCAGCCAGCGTGGCTTAGGTCTCAAAGTTAAGGGTGATAGCAACTTCGAAAAAGAAGCTCGCTCTCTTCTCCTCAGCCAAACATAGCGGCCCACGTAAACACCAGGATTCCTAGCTCGGCTTCCAGGCTCACAATTTCAAACGTTTATCGCAGTACGTGCACTTCTGTTTCGAGGTTCTGAAGCAAAGCTCTAAGTGAGAATCGACAACGGGCATTGCTTTGCATTTCAGCGTGGCCATTTCGGAAGCTATGATATGTTCACGCCGCAGGTTTGGGAGGGTAAGTGCGAAGTGTACTTTCAGCACGGCTTTTCGATAAATGGCATTAAAGCACATTAAGTAGAAATAAACACAGGCTTTTGAAAACAAACCAGCAGTCAGCTACTTTCTTCATCTGTTTCCTTCATCTGGTGTCTCTATGAGAAAAGTTGATCATGAATATTTGTTCTTACTCTAGTTTGAATAAGGTGCTTCATGAACTTCTTAATTTGTTGTAAGGGCAAAATAACCTAAATTACACCCATGTAAAAGCTTCTTAGAGTTATTGTTTTGATGCAGAAGCACTGGGCCTTAGCCTAGCGATCGAAGTGTATCAGTTGCTTAATAGTTGGAGGAAACTGTGGCAATGAAATAAGAGTTACCAATAAAAAGAGCAGTTACATTTACCTTTCTTCCTTTCCAGAGTCTGAGGGTAAAGTATTGGTTTAAAATAGGATTTTCAATTCTTATTTCTTATACAGCTGAGGACAGATATTTCAGAGTTTAGAAACACTTTGTAAAATCGTATTGTCTTCATGAATTTCAAGTACTTATTTCTTAATGAAATTCGTGTGTGCATTGTTTTCAAAGCAGTTCTCAGTGGAAATAAAAAGTAAAAATGATTTAGGAAAGAGCTTTTTTACTGCCAACTGAAAGGGAGCCTTTGCAAGTTGGGAGCACCTCCCTAAGACTGCAGTTTCTTTTCTGAATTAAATCTGTGCGGGGAGAGACGCTGGCAGCGCACCCCGTGGTCCTGGCGGTGTGCAACTCCTGTGCTGGTTACAGAGCAGCCCTGAGATCTAATACAGTGTCGCCAGAGGCCACAGACTGGTCAGAGAAAGAACTAGCATAAATAAGTAATTAATACACGACCAAATGGAGCAGTTTATTATCTGGGTCTCTCTCGCTGTTGAGGAGATGAATTCTGATTTTATTTAAAGTATTTCTCTTTTATTAACCTTCTGAGAGCTCCTTTGACTCACTGGACCCTTCGCTGTTCACAGTGCAGGCGAAAACAGACAAGGAAGACGTCGGTGGTCTAGTGAGAGCTCGCCCAGGGCTGCTCGCTGATGAAAGGGCCATCGAGTGAGAGTAGCAAGCGGGGCAGCCCAGGGAGTGCTGGTGGCCAGGCCTCCTCCCCCCGGGAGCTTTGGCGCCCCTTGGAAACCTAGGATGTTTTAGAGATGTGAAAAGTGATGGATTAATCTAACTAGGGGCTTAAAAAGAAATCAGTCTCACTGCAGGAATGGGGACACACACTGTGCCGCTCGCCGGCGCTGCTGTGCCGATGGCTGAAGGCTGCAGAGGGAGCTTCTCCTAGTGTTTGTGGCGGGGTGTGACGCGGAGGACTCGGGATGTCGCTGGAGCACGTGTGTTTTCCACCGCTTTCCTTTTAGCTTCTTGCCCTTTTCTCCATAAAACAATACTGCGAGGTAGCTGTTCCAAGTCGTCTCATTTGTCACTTTGTATTTGAAAGCAGCCTCTCTCTCTCTCTCTCTCAACTCGGGAAAGAAAAGCCTGTTCACATCTTCCTTTCCTTTAGAGGTGGGACTTTCTTTGGAAGCAGCAGGGCCACTACCCTTGCTCTGTCAGAAAAGAGCTAACTCAGTGGCACTCATTTTATTCTGAAACTTTATTGGCATCTACAGTAAAGGCACGGTGAAGGTGTAGTCCCCCACCCCACCCTCACGTTTAAAAACAGCTAAGCTTCAAGTTAGCCCAGCTGAGCGACTGGAGCGCCAGTTTACTCGGTGACTGCAGTCCACTTTCCCCGGGCAGCTGGGTATGAACGTCTTGCGGCTTTTTCCCTTTATCTCACAAGTCAGGGCTGCGCCTCTGCACACTCCAGGGCCCTGATTAGCTGCTGGGTTGCCCCAAAGCATTGATTCCTGCAGGCTCCCTTCTCGCTTCTTCTCGGCTTCCGGGAGCTGTTGTGGGAAACCCTCATTCCTCCCTGGAGGGCAGTGCAGCTGCCCAAAGCGGCTGCCCTGAGCTTGTCGGGGTTTGTAGGGGCCTGAGGGTTGACTTTTCCTGAGGAAGTTTCTCCTCCTGCCGGAGGGGACAGAAAATGGAGCGGAGCAGGCTAGGTTTCTAAGGGTAGAGTTGTCTCCCAGCCCATAGGGGGTCTCGTCCCCTCCTTCCTGGGCGGCTTCCTGTGCAGGGTGCAGCTTGGGGAGCAGCGCTGGTGTGTGCTGGGTGCAGGGGTGCAGGCTTCCTGGTTGGCAGCACCGTCCTGGGTTTGGGGAGAAGGGCTGGGGTAGGAAAGGGAAACCTGCAGCCCACACTGCTTGTCCAGAGCAGAGCCCAGTCCTCAGATCTGGGCGCCAGGAGAGGGAGGGCGAGCGTTCCCAGCTTGCCCAGTCTCTTTCCACCCAGGTGGAAAACGCAGGTCGGGGCTTCTGATACAGTGGCCGCCAGCGGTCCTCGGGTGCGGGAAGCTACTTTGCGCCCTCTTGCCCGTCGTTGCTGCCGCGGGCAGGGAAAGACTGAGCTTCCTGACCTGGCCCCAGCGGGCAGGAGGGGTGCGTGGGCTTTCCTGTGCTGCGCTCGCGGAGAGCGGCCGGCCAGAGCGCGCAGGACGAGCTGTTTCCCTCGTGCGTACCCTGGAGCTGAGCGCATGGCGTGTATTAGGTGGAGGTTAGAAGGGTGGCGTCTGTTTATTCAAGGTGATAAAACGGTCCGTCAGCAGTCATCTCCGTCGATATGTGCCACTGGGAGATGAAGGATGAGGGACAAGCCGCAATTGATTGCCCTGTAGTTTCGCGGGAGAGTGAGGCGGGCCCAGCCCGCTTCGATCCCCGCGGCTCCTATCCATCACCGCGGCGCGGCCGGCGGATCCGCTCCGCGCCTCCTCGCCTTCCCGGTCCCGGGTCTCGCCGTCCGAGGCGGGGCCGGGTGGCTGCGGGCGGCTCCGAGCGCTCCGCCCGACGGGTCCGGTTCGGGCTCCAGGATGTCAGGGCATGGCGCCCGGCGGCCGTGCCCTCGTGGCCTCCGGTCCCGGAGCCGGGTTCCCGCGCGGAGCCCTCGCACCCTCCTGGCCCGGCTGCGCGGCGCTGCCAGCAGGCGGCACTGCGCCGGCCTCCTGGGCGCGGACCGGGCAGGGCCCGGGCGCTGGGAGGGTCTAGGCCGAGTGGGCGCCGCTGCCCAGGCCGCGGGAGCCGGCTTTGTGTCCTTGCTTCCCTCTAGCTGTGGGCCACGAGGCGCGAAGGCGTCAGAAAAGGCCGTGGGGAACGAAGGCCCACTGCCCAGTCCGGGGCTGGGCGCTGCCGGAGGACATCGCACCTTTCCTAGCCAGAGGTAGCTGGAGAAAAAACAAAACCTTGACAGCCCTCTTCCTCGTCAGTAGTTTCGTTAAAAACAGTAGAAGGTGTGTATGCGCTGGTAAAACCATCGGCGCCCAGCGGTGGAGAGCAGGGGCAGGCTGTGCCCTGCTTGGGCTGCGGTCTCCTGCGGGCAGCAGCTGAGCTGGGCTGCAGGCCGGCGGGGCCCTCCCTCCCCCAAGGGTGCGGGGCAAGCCCAGTCGGCTGGAGCCCAGGGCCTGCTGCTCCCTGGTGCTGAAGGAGTGTTCATTGCATCTTGTTTGAAGGAGATGAAAATATCTCATGAACATAGGAAGTCTTTATGAATTATTATGAATGTACACAAAACTTTTTCTCTGATTTTAAGAGAAAGTGGGAACATTTGTTTACCTCCTGCTCATGAATGCAGATGGACTTATGTACAGTTTTCCTGAAATGCTGTAAAATATGGTGATATATGTTGTATATGGATGTCTACAAGAAGATGGGGGAGCTAGCCTGCTTTTCTGTCAAATCTTTTTATGTGGGAGTTTATGACTCACTGACTAAAAATATTTTTCTGCTGCAATGTCAACATGTGACCCTTTGTCAGCTGGAAATAAGTTACTGTTTGACAGAACCCCAAGCTCTTTTGGGGACATGAAGACATAGGTGAGAAGTCGAATGTTTCCAGTTGAGAAGATTTTGCACATTAAACGCGTTGACATGGCGTGTATTTTGACGGCAGCCGGTCAGCTTTCGTGAAGGAACACGGTGAGACTGCTCGGCGTGGCTCACCGACTGAGGCGCACAGGAGGGGCTGCCGCACCTGTGGCCAACTTAGCCTCTGTGGTCTTCGACATCAGGAGAACCGCTGCTCTTCAGTCCTCGGCAAAGTGCGGCTGTTCGGTTTATTTCAACGTGTTGTAAAGAAGAAGGAACTTAGTAAGCTGAGGAGGACTTTCGAGAAACATCTTGGAGAGAAGACAGCGTAGTTTTATTCTGCTTCATTACAGACCTTTTTGGAAGTGTGGTTCTTGTCTGTGGGGAGAGTGGCTGGAGTTGAGCCCCCTTGATTTATTACCGATATAGCTGCTGCGATGTTCCGTGTGGGGAAGTTCACTGACAGAATCTCTGATGTTAGTTAGGAGTCTGGATGGTAAATACTGTTGCTTCTGGCCCTTTGCTTCTTCACTGAGTCAGCCAGACAGGAAATATCAATTAGGAAACTCCTCGGTGTGGTTTACTTATTTTCTTGAGCTAGAGCCTTTGTTTATTGTCATTTATTTTGAGGTATTTTTGCTGAAGTGCTGAAAGGCCATTTCTGTGGTCTTACGGGCATCATCAGTTAATTTTCTTACTCTTTTTCTTCTATTTACTCAGCTTAAGCGTGTGGGAGAGAAATCTCTGACTCAGTCACACTGGAGCATTTTCTGTGGCCCTCAAGTAGTTATCTAAGGAAAATCCTTCATTCTATTGATTGAATCATGAGTTTGGGTACAAAATTCTCCAGTTTCTAAGTCTTCTAATCTTAGGGATCGAAGACTCCGGAGTCAGGTAGACCAGCCGTAGGTCTTTTCTTTGTCCCTTTCCAGCTTCCTGACCTGTGGTTAACTTGGGGTGCTCTTGAAGTCCTGTTTGCTTCCATCTGTTGTGGGAATTGTGCTACTTAGATAATATGGTGGAGGTGAGACACGACGTAGTGGGTTCTCAGAAACTGTGAGTATTGCATCTTTCTATTCCCACACTGCTTCGAAGCTTTTCACAGTCAGAAGCTGGAGAGGAATGTGAAGTGCCTGTGTCTGAGGAGCTGACACGTGGCGAGGTGTCTGCACACTCCCACAGGGACTGGGTCAGAAGCAGAGGCTGGATGGTTTACACAGTGTGCGTGCTGCTGGCAGAGGGAAGGCTTTGAGTTAAGGGAGGACAGGCGCCTGGATAACCCACTCCTTGAATACAGTGTTTCTTCTCTCCAGAGGCCTGGAGACCTGGGATGGAGGAGGTGTAGCTGCCCACCCCAGAGTGGAGGGGGGTGGCCGCTGGGAGACAGGACCCCCATCTCTCACTAAGCCGCCAGTGGCCAAGACTTCGCTCACTGCGCTGGGTTTAATCTCCTCTTCCTTCATGGAAACCTTCTCCCAGTTGATTTGTAACAAGTTCCTTGGGCGGTTCAGCCCAGACGGCATATCTGCGGTGACCCGCCAGGCCTAGCGCACAGTCCCAGAGTCAGGCCCAGGCTGGGTGGGCAGCCTGGGCCATCCTTGGTGCCTGGCCACCAGTCTGGCCTCGGGAGTCGTCATGTCGGGCCCACGCCACAGCTCTCCGTGGCATGAGGACGCCAGGACTCCCTGGGGAGGCCAGGACCTGAGGCACAGGTCGCAAGGCAGGCTGCCACCCCCAGCCCCCTGCGCGGGGCGCAGACAAGGCGGCTCCGCCCGGCCCATTAATAACCGCGAGGGTGCACTAGGACAGCGCGGTCGCCCTCAGGCCTAGCTTCCGGGCCGCCCGCCTTCGGGGCCCAGTTTGGGGAGCTGGGCGCTCTCTGAAGCCCGCAGGGTGGCTTCCCCGACGGTCAGCCTCTTAGCCTGGGGTCAGCCCTCGGGATGCTGGGGACCCTCTCCCTAGGCCTTACGGAGCTCATTAAAAACCCATTGTTACTCTGAGGGTTAGACGCGCCTCTCCTGCAGTCACCAGAGCCCCGAGTGAGCGCTGAGGGCGGCCAGGGCCGGGAGCCCCATGCCCGGTCCGGGGTCCTAGGGGTCCGATCTGGGGGTCCCAGGGGTCCGATCCGGGGTACTAGGGACCGGAATCAGGGCCAGGATCCCAGAGGTCCGATCTGGGGCCCCCAGGGGCCGGGGCTTGGGTCCCAGGGGTCCCATCTGGGTTGCTCTGCAGGCAGGGCGAGCCTCCTGCTGGTTATTCACCCGCCTCAGGGGCAGTACAGCTTCCCTGTCCGTGTAAGGGGACCTGGAGTGCCCACACTACCGACGTGGACTTGCCGCGATGCTGGCCTGGTAGGAGCAAGGCTCCTGGCCGGTGAGTGCACCCTGCGCGGTGTGGACGCTGGAGCGCCCCGACGGCCCAGAGGTGCAGCCCGCGCTGGGCGCCACCCCGTCGGGCGCCGGCAGATGGGGCGCAGGCGGCTTGGGACAGGGCGCGGCTGACCAGCTTCCCTCCCGCCGCGTGTCCCCGCAGGTTGCGACATGTGCGCCGACAACCGCCACGGCGAGTGCCCCATGCACGGCCCACTGCACTCCTTGCGCCGGCTCGTGGGCACCAGCAGCGCCGCGGCCGCCGCGCCCCCGCCAGAGCTGCCCGAGTGGCTGCGGGACCTGCCGCGGGAGGTGTGCCTGTGCACCAGCACCGTGCCTGGCCTGGCCTACGGCATCTGCGCGGCGCAGCGGATCCAGCAGGGCACGTGGATCGGGCCCTTCCAGGGCGTGCTGCTGCCCCCGGAGAAGGTGCAGGCAGGCGCCGTGAGGAACACGCAGCACCTCTGGGAGGTAAGTGAGCCTCTGCGCCTGGCCAGCCGGCCTCGGGAGGGTCCTCTGGGCCCCGGAGTGGAGAGGAGCTCTGGCCCTGTGGCATCTCCAGCGAGCAGTGCCGGCAGGCCTGTCTGGCCCGGGAGAACCCAGCAGGAAGGCAGGGCCTGCCGGCTTCTGCAGAGGCCTGGATCCCTGGAGTGCACGACCACTGGTTTCCGAAAAATGGCCAAGGAGAGGTGGCAAGGCAGTAGGGGATCTCTCTGTCCCCCGGAGCTCCTTTCTCCTCCTGGCCAGCAAGGTAAGCATAGAGAGGAAGAGAGGATTGAGGATGGGGCCTATTTTCTTGGGTAAAAACAACTTGGGTAAATGTTCAGTGTGAATGAACAAAACAAGAATTTCACAACTCTGAGTACCTCAGTTCTTCGAAAATTCTATTGTAGGGGCCGGGGAGTTAGCTCAATGGTTCTGGCGCCTGTCCTGCAAGCGCAAGGACCCGGGTTCGATCCCCAGTAACCACATACTGTACTGGGCGTGGAGACTCACGCCCAGCAGCAACCAGTACCACATAGCACAGTGCCGGGCGTGGTGGCTCACGCCTGCAATCCCAGCACTCGGGAGGCAGAGGCAGGAGGATTGCTGTGATGTGAGTTGGAGGCTGAGCTCAGGGCCAGCCTGAACCACAAAAGTGAGACCCTGTCTCAAAAAAACCTAAAAAAAAAAAAAAAAGAAAAGAAAACAAAATTCTGTTGTTAATCAAAATCACACATTTGCTTCTTTCTCCACAAAGTGAAATCATGCAGTTTTCAATAAAATAGAAACGTGGGAAAATTAGGAGCGCTTGAGTATAACCCAGTACCTGGTGCTATTATTTAGAAATATCCCGTGTGAAAGCATTAACCGAGAGTCCTCCCAGAACTCCACTTGTTTCTCAGGTGCGCTGCGCTCCCCCCACTCTGTAGCCCCCCAGCCTGTGGGGAGTTGCCTAGGAAACACAGGGCTGAGGCACGTTGCTGTGTGAAGTAATGAAGTGGCAGTGGTCAGGAAGGGGCGCTGCTCAGTTAGTGGGGACCATGTGGGCACAGGCCTCGGGTTTCTGCCAGTGGGTGGTTTGCACAGCATTTGGCCCTCACTCTGTGCCCCGTGGCTTGTCAACATGGCCAACGGGGTGAGCTACTCAGATTCACTTATGAAACTTGTGGGACTCCTCAAACACTGTATCAGAGTCCAGAGCACCCCCAGGCCCGTCAGTGTTGGGTGCTGAGGCCTGTGTGTACAGAGCATCCTCGGGTGAAGAGGGCACCATGTGGGCGGGAAATCCGGCAGGCCAAGGCGTGGGCCGCCCTGGGCCGCCCTCCCCACGCTGTGGGCCCAGCCTGGCGCACTGGCTTCCAGGCTACATTTCACTCCTGTACTTTGTTGGAAAACTACATATTTTCAGTGTTTCAGGGTAGAAATCCTGATTGAAGGTAACAATGGGCATATTTATATTGCCAAAATGAGTCTTGTCCTAAAAAACAAAATTTTACTTTCTAGACCAGGGCAAGGAAAAAAAGTGGCTGTGCAGATCCACCGAGGTTAAACACAGCTGTCCCCGAAGACCGTCACGTGGGGTGCGCCCGGCATCTGCGTTTGAGAGATTTCTTGTTTACCTTTTGTTTCTGGCTAAGTTATAACCTCCAGGGTAGCTTAAGGTTTATAAAGTACTTGCAGGCACTTCGCACGTCGAGCAGTGCTCTCAGGCACACTCATACCGCACGGCTAGAGGCCTGCTAATACTTTCCGGGGAAGTCATGAAGCAGTTGTTCAGTGGCACAGGCTTAATCCATCTGAAAATGTTGAACTGAATCCTATTACACCGGCCTTTGGTGCCGGCCTATTTTTAGAGTGCAGAGGACAAAACATAAATGTGAACAAAATCCCATAGTTCTGTGTTTTTTGTTTTTCCCGGGAAGCTCTGTATAGTTGGGCTGTTGGAGGAGGTCACTACATGTATGGACCATGACCACACTGATTATCGCTGGAAACCACAGTGCTTCCTATTGTTCCTGTGCTTTTGCTCAAGTCGAGATTCTGTTACAGTACAGAAACCGGAGGATTCAGATTTTTCCTAGAAACGTAATACATGTAAAGTGAATTTCACCTATTGTGCTTGCAGCACCTTAGCTAAATGTGCAGAGACGATCCGGGGTTTTGGTTTGTAGAAAAGACTTGTGGGTGTAGGCTTGGATGATCTATAGGTTCCTACTCCCTAAATTCAAGACCTCATTTATTCATTTTCATCAGCCCTGACAACAGTCAGACTAACATACATTTGGGGACTGAAGGGTTTTTAAAACTTCAGCCATGCAAATGTCTCCTGGGAGATTGCAAGCAATGTAATTAACTGGGGCCAGATAATTTAGCTTCACTGTTTACTTACAAGATAACATGCTTTTAAAACATTTCAGACTTTATTAGTATAATTACTTTTAAGATATGAAATACAAGTTTTTAAAAAATTTTAAGCACCAAAATTTATGAAGCATGATTGTTTCCATGAAGTTACATTTATAAGAGTCTAAATGTTGGGTTATTCCTTAAATGCTAGCCTTTCCTTTCCAACCTAAACTGTATGGTGAGATATTTAATCACTATATTATTCATGTGAGAAAAATCAGTTCTTGGAATACACTACAGGTCTATATAAGAAATGCTTGGCAATAATTATTTAATCACACATATAATAATAAACATCTGCTTAAAAATATATTCTTTTAGATATTTTTCCAGAATATCAGGTTGACATGAAGCAGATTTTTTTTTAAGAAACCAAACTAGTTAAATCACGACTATTTCATTTTAAAAGTCAGCTGCAATTGGTTTTTTCCTCAATTTTTTAAAAGTCATTTGCTGTTGAAGAAATGTCTTTATATTTAGAGTTCAATACTCAGATTCTACTAGGTATTACCAGGGTTACTTATCTTTATTTCAGTACAATAAATGGATCACTAATCTTTTCTTGTCACTGTTGTTAAGTAGATGATGGATTTTTGTCTTAGTTTACAGTTCATTGTTTTTAGGAAGGTTGTACTTTATTATATACATGAAAGCTTATTACAGAAACAATCAGACTTACCTTAGTTACAACTTTGTTTAAGCATTAAAAAGCTCCATTTTCTCTATAGAAAAAAAGCATTTTTAGTGTATACTGGCCAGATTTGGTTTGTTTGTAAACATTTTTAAATTAATATTTTCTTTGTGCATTAAAGCAGGTTACATAGACTTTGTTACTTCAGTATAGTTTAAATCTTTTAGGTGTTTATAGGAAATTTCTAGAGTTTTTCTTAATTTTTAGAGAAATAATACGAATAGTTTTAGATGAGCAAATTAAAAGCCAAGCTAAACATTCATTGGCCAACTTATTTTGGTATTCAAATTTGAATATGTTCTAAAAATAGTAAATTCACATACTTTAAAACAAAAACATCATAAAGTGCTTTAAACAGGCGTTTTGCTTATATACATTTGCTCCAGCAGGGCTTGAATGCCTGATGTGTTGCCAGCGGTTTGGACATATTAGGAAAAAATCTGGATGTTTTGGAAAGAAAATAGAACCCTTCTCAGCAATTAGTTCTTATTGATGAGTGTGAGATAATTTTATCCTAATGTTTTTTCTAGTGAAGAAGAGAACAGGCACATTTGATTCCAACATTTATGAAAACATTATCTCAATTATTAATGTGCCCTTTTCCCTTGAGATAAATTAATCTAGTTGCACATGGTCTCCCCTTTCTGCCTAGCGTCAGAATTTAATAGAGCAGACCTGAAGAATGTACACAGTGTATACTGAAAATTCTACTGGAGTAAAGCACGGAAGTTTAAAATAAAGTTACAATTTAAGATAGACTAGAATTGTTCAGGGTTTTCAACTAAGCATGATTTGACAAGAAATTTTAGCAGCGATGATAAAATAAATTTCATTTATTTTCCACCTAGACTGAGTCCGTTAGTTGAGATGATGCGGTGATTTTTTAGTCGTACAGCCTAGGACTTAGAAAGGGATTTGCTTTTGTGGAATCCATCTTACCTTTGGCTGAGTAAATTTGACTGTCATTTTCGTTTGAACTATGGAAACCTTCACGATTTTTCTTCAAAAAATCCAGCAGGATAACATAATGGGGCCTTTTTGTGGTTTGGTTTTGTGCCATACCATTTTACATTAATAAGAGTTTTACTTTTAACCGAAGGGGCCATTTTTCAACATTACCATTTAGCTTAGGTCAAAATATATTAATGAAACTTAATATTAAAAATATATTACACATCACTAACTGTTTATATTTCAAAACCATCATAGGTAATTGGTGCTAGAAGGAAATGAATTGATTTCATATTTTAAATGTATTACGTATGTTTTTATAAATGACCCAACTCCATATACACAATATTCGACATGTTTGTTTCTATTTAGATGTTAAAAAATCATTTTAAATTAATCATTTGAGTTAAAATCATTTGAAAATCATTCCAGTGATAGTACTGTAACTATGTACTTTATATTTTGCTTTATGGATTTTAGCTCATTTTGGTCTGATTCGCTAAAACACCCAGGGACAGAATTATGTGGCTGTCACAGTTCTATTGAAGTAAAAATTATGTTTCTTAGCAATTTATCATTTAGTGTATTAGTTTGATGTCACGTTGGTTTTGAATGTGTCAGTTGTGTGAAATCCAAATGATTTCTCCTTAAAAACATAGTAATGTTACGGTTATGTCTTAAATTATGCAGAGTAGCAGCTGGCGGCCCCCTGGCTCTGCCTCATTTGATCTGAAGGTGTCTTTTATAGTGCTTCCCATTTGATAGAGTGTGAACATTTTGTAGTTTTACATAAACTGCAAGGCCATCTGCTGCCTCTTGGAATGGTCTCCAGCATTGTGCTAAAAAACAAAACTTAGTACGTACTTTGTGCTGGCTTTGAAGAGGCCCATTTGGTTTATGGGTCACACTGCACAGTCCTACTCTTGGTTTTCTAAGTCCCCCAATGACTCCACTTAAAAAAAAATTATAAGACCCATTTGGAAATTCTAACATGAGTGAGGTTTAATCCAAACATGTGCACGACACTAGTGTTTTAGTTACAAATACTCTATAATAACTGGTGTGTTCCGTACCCCCAGGACTGTTTTTTCCATTAATTCAGTTTACATAGTGTTTACAAATTGCTTTTGTTAATGGCAGCATTTTGTCAATGTGAAGAAAATGATTCACAAAACTGTCTTAGCTCCTAATGGAGTATTTTCTTCTAGTGTGTAATTTTTAAAAAAATCTTTGCCACACAGCCTTAAAGGTGGGAAGTAAAATCAGACTCTGGGATAGTACTAGTGAGGCAAATCCTACCCTCCCTGGTCACTGCATGATAAGGAAACATTTGTCAGAAGTGGAGTTACGGTAACTCAGGTCCTAAAAAGCCTGCAGGGGACCCTGATTATTAAGGCAGTTTGAAAAAAACCATTTACAGTGCTGATTTTCTTATATAATTTTCAGTGCTGTGATTTGAACCCAGCGTCTTCTGCTGCTGAGTTACATCCCCAGCTTAAACTAGTTTACTTATCCGAGAAAACTTACATGTCACCCTGACCCCCTTATAGTTGTAACGTAACATTATAGATTTACATTTTTAAATGAAATAGGAATATCTATATATGACTGAGAGGGGAGTCTGGCCCACTGTGTCGGAGTCCTCTCCCCTCAGCAGGAGGATGTCATACACTAATATGGAGAAAATGTTTTGCCATTCTGACACAGAGCCTTTGTGTAGAATGTTCCCTTTTCTTTTTGTTTTAGAAGCACATGTTGTCCAAGATTTCATGAGTTCCGACATTTTTTTTTTTTTGGTGTGTATTTACACAAGAAATACAGATTCTGGTCTAAGTACTTAGCGTAAAAGCTGGAGAAGCCAGAGCAGAATGTACTTTTCCTTGTAAGCGTTTGCCACCTCACCCAGATAAGTTACAGAATTCCATTATCCAAATTGTCACACGTGTGTGACAGCGGCTGACCTTTCGTCATGTCAGTCCTTTTTGTGTAGGCCCCAGGCTCCAGCCTAATGGCTCAAACCCTGATTTACTCACTGTAATAAGGGCAGGAGGTCGAGCGGTTGTCAGGCTGCCTGTTCGGACTCTTCTTGGAGCCTGGTGAAGGCTGTTAGCACAAAGCTTTTCAAAGTGAATTTACAACCAGCCCTACTGACAGAGGCCAATCAGTGCACCATAAATGTCAGGTTAGTGAGATGGAGCAGTAAGTAAAGCACTGACAGCACACTATTGGCTGGAATCAGTCGGCCGGGGTCTAACTGAGGAGAGCGTGCGGTGGGTCAGGGCCGGGGCCGGGGCGGGCCGCACGGATTTACCTGTGGTGGGAGCGCGAGGACCCGGACCCCACGCCTGGGCGGCACCCACGGAGCCCCGTCGGCGTGGTGAGCCCCGTCGGCGTGGTGTGCCGTGCGATTGGGGGCCAGAGTGGCCGGGCTGTGCTGCCTGTGATAGACAGACGCGGGGGAGAGACTCAGGATTGTGTCTGGCGAAACGAGTGGTGCACCCTGTGCGTACCAGGCCTTTGCCACGTGCTTTACATACTCTAAAACTGAGAGTGTGGCGAAGGCTCAGGTGCGAATGTGCCACCCCATCTTCCAGCCTCCTGAGTGGGAGGGAAACTTCAGCGGCCGTCACTAATGAGCGATGATGGGTTGGGGTGTGAATATCCATGAGCCGTGGCTTCCCGTCACACGGGTGTTTTTATCATTTTCGGCAATGACAATCCAGACAACAATTCATTTAGCTCTGAAGGCATCCGCATTAAAATGGAGGAATCCATTACAACGCCGGATGCAAGGATTTATAAATTAGGCAATTTCCTTGATTATTGCAATCATTTACAACATTGATCGTTCCAGTGTGGTATAGACAGATTTCAGCGATGATCATTGACAACAAGCACATTGTCTGATATCTGTAGCCACTGGTCACTGAGCCAGAGCCTGTCCCCCGCCCTGCTATGTTTGGTCTCAAGGTCAAGCAGACTTCCAAGCAAGCTTGCCGTCGTGAGATTTCATTTGCCTTCACAAAAGACTCACCCAAGCTGTGAGAGTAAGTGCAGCTTTTCTGAAGATTATAGCACTGCTTTTAGATTTTAGTCCTTCTTTTGGAGGGTATCGATCACACTGATGTGCTTCAGAAGACGGGCGCTGACTTTGAGGCAGTGCCAATTTGAAAGGAAATAATTTTTGCAAATTGCAGCTGTAAAATATTTGTTTGACTGAAGATCTAAAAGTCAATAATGTGTTTTATTTGTTGGTCCTTAGAGTTCTAATTATCTAATAGATATATCGTAGAGTCACCCAATTTTAGGTCAATTAATTCTAGAAGGCAAAATAAAGACATTGTTGCAAGTGGGAAATGCTGGAAATGTTGCAGATTTTCCTATAGTAGGACACACACCACAAGCTCACTTGTGCTAATAACTAACCACAAACCACAGACTTGCCTTTATTCCTGAAATATCAGCGGGGCCGAAGTGCCAAATGTATCTGCAGGGCTCTGTCCAGGGCGAGCTGGTTGGCGGTTTATGTGTGGTACAAATAACTGACTTTAGGACATTTGTTTTTAATCATCGTTTTCTGCCTTTGAAACTTTAACACAAACTAGGGCTCATAAAATAATAACACTGGTGAAAATTGTTGATGGTGTTGGGAAGACAAAAAAAGTCTTGATTTTTGCCATGAGTATAAAAACTTAATTTGATGTTAAGGCAGCTCTTTGTACAAAAGGGGAAAGTTGAGCTTAGAGGCATCTTGCATTTTCTTGACTGGTGTTGCCTAAAAAGTCAGAACTTAATATTCATTTTTAGTTAGAAAATTTACTGCTTAAAAATGGAATAAACAGGCAAGGTTTTCACTTCAGTGTCTTGGTATTTGGTTCTCATTTTAATGTAAGCAATGTCCCCCCCCCCATTCCTGACTCTTTTTATTTAGAGTTAAAAGCTCGTGGCCAGTTCTGGTGTGGCTGAGCTGTGAAAGAGGTCCCAAGTATCTAAATGTTTTTCTTGGTGCTCCTCACATTTGTTTAATAAACCAAAATCTACAGCACACAGTGGTAAAATAGTGATGCAGGATGAAGCCTGCTTTATTAAAATGAACAGTGCTTTCATGCCCTGTGATCACTTTAAATTAAAGCTGCCTCAGATAATGAAGTGTCGTCTGTAGAAACCTTCAGTGTAATCTAAGCAGTAGAAACGTAAGTGCTTTTTAATTGGAATCAAATTAAATGTAATCAAGTCATGTTTTCAGTGTCTTGTACAACACCAAGAGCTGAGCATTGTTAGCACGCTTGGGAGTATTAATGTTTATCACAAAAGTGATAGGGCTAAATGCTCAGATATCCGTGCACATTATAGAATGGTAGATGGCTCTGAGCTGGTGTGAATTTTAGGTTAGAACACAGTGGTGATGGAAAATTTTGTGTTTGTTTCAAAATAATACTGAAATTTATTTGCGAGATTAAATATGCACAAATATTTCCTCAGAGAGAGAATCAGAAAAATAATACACTAAGGAAATACTACCCAGGAAAATTTCAGTTTTTTGTGATTTATTACAATATAACATTTGAGCCAGTTAATCCACAAAGTGAAAAAAAATTCATTATTAAGCTTTAAAGTGGTGGAGGTAGATTTTTTTCTATTAGGAGTAAATAATGCACTTCATAAGAAGCACAAACTACGTAAAAGTATGAATCAGCGTTGATGTGGTTTTCCTCATGGCTCTGTGAGTGGTGACTGCGTTTACTTCGTGGAATCTCTGCTGTGGGGAAAGCCACGTGCAGGGCCTGTGATACTGTGAACCGCGTTTTGAAGGCAGCAGCGGTGGTGCCGTCTTCACAGACCCTCCTGCGAGTGCCCGACTCTGACTGCACGAAGACTGTGCTTTTGTGTCGGGTCACAGCCTCCCTTCTCTGTACTTCTCCTGGGGGGAAATTTAATGAATAGTCTACAGAGTCTGCCGATCTGACGGAAGCATTTCTACTGACATTTTTGTATCTTTTTAGTGTATGTCTTTAATAAAAGCAGGGCCTTTCCAGGGTCTACAAGGAGACTGTATTGGTCCTCTAAGACAGAAAGAGAAAATATCTGTTTCCTTTCTACACATGAAAGTATAAACAGAGAAGGATCAACTCTTTGAAATGCTTTTTTAAAGTAGGAAGACATTAATCTTGGTGCATGTGAGATTGAGGGAAGAGGGTTTGTTTGTATTCTTGTTTCTCTGAGTGTAGAGTTAGACTGGATGGCGATGCAAATTAAAAAGAAAATATTTATAACCTTGCAACAGTTGAGAATCCTTGGTTTTTAGTGGGATTTCAGTAGTAATTTTGGGTCCTCTGCATGTAGATATAAGAAGTTTATCACTTACTAGTTGAAACAAAAGACTGTAAATAGTAGACCAGGATACATACCTTGGATTTTATTACTACAAAAATAATAATGCATGTTGAGATTGTAACAAAAAAGTAAGGAAACAAATTTTATGTATATGTGGGGGTGGTAGGGTGGGTAGGGCTATGGGAAAAAATGAGAATTAAGTTGTGTCTTATACTGGTACAAATCCCCATTATGGAGTGCAATCATGATGTATATATTTAATGTACCAATAAAGATAAAAAAAAATAATAATGCAATGCAGTTTTACTTAGCACTGCTCACAAGTATGAAAGGATTATGTGCCAAAGGAATATTATATAACATGGTCCTTAAGAACAGTCACTGAGTGGCTTTTGTTTTTTATTTTTTAACTTTTACATTAGTGCATTGTTCACTAGTTGAGATACCATGTGATGTTTTGATATGTTCTGTGATGTTCAGATCAAGCTTATCACACCTGTCTCCTCAAACACAGATGATCTGTTTGTAGGGAGAACACTCAGTGACCCTCCTTCTGGTCTTTGAAATGTACATTATCGTTGGCCAACTGCACAGCAGAACACTAGAACTTACTTCTATTGCCTGACTGTAACTTAATACCCAGTGACCAAATTTCCCCTTCTCTCTTCCAAGGGAAAGTGAACTCACTTCAAGAAATGTGTTTTCAATGGAGGGCAATAGAATATCTGTAATTATTGCGTCACAAAGAATATTCCTAGCTGAACATGGTTTTGATAAGTGCAGTGCTAATTCAAAACCCACACAAGAACCAACTTGCATTGTGAAAACACAAGGTCAGTAATTTAGTAACAGCTAGAAGAACCACAGGAAGTCCTAAAACTCAAAGGCCTCTTCACAGACCCCAAATCAGGAGCAATCCAGTAGGTCAGTTTAACCCTGGATATTGAATTCTGAATGGAAAGACACCCCAGTGTTTAATGTATCATGATTTGTCAATAAATTTTATTTTAATTAATTAATTTTTTAGACAGGGTCTCGCTTTGTAGTTCAGGCTGAGCTCATTATGTAGCCCAGGTGAGCCTTGAACTCACAACAATCCTCTTGCCCCTGCCTCCCGAATCCTGGGACGAGCTACCACACCTGGCACTGTGGTATGTGGTATTTAGTGCTGGCGGGCGTGAGTTACTATGCCTAGCATTGTTGTATGTGGTTACCGGGGATCGAACCCCAGGCCCTTGCGCTTGCAAGACAGGCGCCAGAACCACTGAGCTAACTCCCTGGCCTTGTCAATAAATTTTAAATGACAATAAATCGACATGGTGGAATATACCATTTTCATGAAAAGTGTGCATAGCCACGTGCCAGTGAGTACGAACATGCTGATATCAGACAGATTCTGAGTGTCAGTGTTGACTCCATGAAAAGTGAGTTTCAAGAGACGATCTGTGGGTAGATATTACAGATGAAAAATCAAAATCAGTGCTCAAATGCCATAAAAACTAAAATGTAGATGCATATTTTAATTATGTATATTTCCTATCAGTTATTTCTATTATAGTACCTGGTGCGTATACTCTGATGGCGCCTAGGAGGAGATCAGAACATGTCTTGACTAATTGGGTCTGGACCCCACTGGTACCCCGAACACTGGTCGCAGTTTCTGTGCTCCACGGCCTGCCTGTCAGCCTGAGTCTAGGATACTGGCCAAATCCAGCAAATCTATTACATAAACAAACAGATATTAAGAATAATAGTCTATGTTCTATGTAGAGCTTCAGTCTGCAAAATGTAACAGTTCTAAAGGCTGATTGTACGATAGTATGAATATGTGCAGCGCTACTAAACTAGACATTTCAAATGGTTACATAGGTAAATTTTATGTTAAGTGTGTTTTAAAAATCTGCATTTTCAGTGACTTTGCTGTGCCTTAGTAGTTTTGGGGATTTTTCCACCAGGGATCAAACGTAAGACCTTGGCTTGCCTCCTAGGTGCCAAACCACTGAGTTAAATTTCCAGCTCAACTTTAGCAATTTTTTTTTTCCCACTATCAGGGATTGAACCCATGACCTTGTGCTTGCAAGACAGGAGGCGGCACCACTGAGCTAAGTCCTCAGCTCGGTAATTGTTAGACTCCAGCCTGTGTAAGAGACTCTGGGAGCAGGGAGTCAATCATCATGCAATCTGGGCCGTCCCAAGTGGTTCTGGACCGGGGCTCAAGAATACACTCTTAAGCAAATGCTGCAGGTTCTGCAGTTGCTTTCAGAAGGTGCGGTGGTAGGGCTGGGGAGTTAGCTCAGTGGTTCCGGCGCCTGTCTTGCATGCACAAGGGCCCGGGTTCGATCCTCGGTAACCACATAACAGTACTGGGCGTGGAGACTCACCCCAGCAGCAACCAGTACCACATACCACAGTGCCGGGCGTGGTGGCTCACGCCTGTCATCCCAGCACTCAGGAGGCAGAGGCAGGAGGATTGTGATGTGAGTTGGAGGCTGAGCTCAGGGCCAGCCTGAACTACAAAGCGAGACCTTGTCTCAAAAAGATCTTAGGAAAAAAAAAAAAAAGGTGCAGCGGCAGACTGGACCCTGCGTACCCTGCGTCGCCGGCTTCCCTTTCTGTTTCTTCCATGTTTTTGTTCCTGTTCTTCTCACCTGGCCCATCTTCACTTCCGTTTCCATGCCTTTCGAGTTAAGGTCTTGTTCTTGCATAAATTCTAGTTTCAATCTGGATTTCACTGCTTCTTTGCCTTGGCTACTCCTTTGGAGATTTATGACCTCATCCCTTACCATTGTCGCCTCTGGAAATACGGAGATGGTAAATAGAGAAGGCGATAAGTGTGATATTAAAGAGCTACTTTAAAGATAGTAAAATAACTTCCATCTTTTCTGCATTTGGAGTGTCTCCAGGGACGGTGTAGGAACCAGCCAAGGTGACAGAAGGTGTCATTGGCACCCAGGGCTGTGCGTTGGGGGCAGTGACCAGGAAGGGCCTCGGTGTGTACAGGGCTCCGCAGTGCCGCTGGCTGGGATGAGCTGTGTGTCCCCGCACTGTCACCGGAACTTCGTCTGGAGATGCGGCCCCTTCCGGGCGCCCCTGTCACACAGCGTCTGTGCACTGTCCCTGTACCTGCCGATGTGCGGTTGTTTTCTGTCTCTCTCCTCGGCTTCCCATTTCTGCCTGTCTCTGATTTTAACTTCCCATACTCAGCAGGCTCACCCGTTCCTATGATTTCAGCAGCTCCTTAGAAGGGAGAAGACGCCATTTCCCACGCTGACACCCCCTGTGTCCGCGGGGCCTGGGGAGTGTCCCCACCTGAGTGTCCTGATGTTTCAGACTGAGTTCACTCACTGTCCTCACCCCACGGCTCCCCAAGGAGGTGTCTGCTCACCTTTAAATTCACTGTTTTTAACTTCTTCCTTCTTTGACACTTTGGAAGCGATGGAATGGTTTGGTGAACATTTGTACGTCCCAGAGCAATGAAAACATATAATAAAAACACTTTTGATCTGATAGCAGTAATAAGGTTACCAGACTTAGGCTGAAACTCTGTGTTAGGCACTTGTTGCATTTTATAGGTTATCTTCTGACCCCTGAGCAGCGTGAGGAGGTCAGGCCGGACACTCATTTTTCAGATAAACCTTTGAGATGGGGGCAGAGCCATGAAGTAAGTTGCCCACGGGTGCCGAGGTCAAGGTAGGACTTGGGTGGAGGCCTTCTGAGCAGTGATGGCCTTGCTCTTACCCATCTCTCTGCTCGGGTTCACCTGTCCCCTCCCACTTTCTGACCAGAAATTCCTTAAATAATGGGATCCTGGTTTGTGCCACTGTCTCCTCTCACCCTGGCCTTCTGTACCTGCATGAGGACTTCATCTTCTTGATGGACTTCACTCTGGATTTTTCTATGGTTTACCTGCTGCTTCACAGAGACTCTGTGGGTTAAGCCTATAACATGCTCAGTCCATCTTGTGTTCCAGGACCTTAAGCTCCATATTGATTATCTCCGAAAGTCTGAATTTCCCAGCATTCAGAACAATACATTTATCAAGAAACTAATATGCTGGATGGAGGTCACTGAGATGGAGGAGACCAACTCTGAGTTGAAGGACGAAAAAGTGGTAGGACTGCGAGTGACTTTAGTTAGAAATAGTGAGCAAAAGTGCTTCTCAGATTTCACAGTGGAGGGAGAGGTGACTTCCCTCTGGGAAGATGGGGGAGGGGAGGGATTTGACCTGGAGGACGAGATGGGAATCACGGGAGAGAAGGAAGGAGACTTCCCGAGAGGCCGGGTCTCAGTGGGACGCCACCGCTCTCCCAAGCCTGCGACCCTCCTGTGGTAGCTGTCCCACTTGGGCAAAAGCTAGGGCTTCCTGTTGATCGAGGTCGTATTAATTCCCTGCTGTCATCTTAACAGCGCTCTTTCTTCCTCAGGAAGCCTTTCCCTTCTTACTCTGGTCACGTCTTGACTTGGTTAGAGCGGCCTCTCCCAGGAACCCCAGGCCTCCGCCATTCTGAGTCTCTTTTCTTCACCCAGCCCTCGCAGCGTGGCATCTGCTTTATCTATCACCTGCTGGTAGCTACAGCTCATAGTGTAGGGCTCTGTTTGGGACACACTGACACTGACAGTATTTGCCGTTTATCTATAATTCAGCTTTGACTGAGGAGCCTGCTTTGTATTTGCTAAGTCTGACTGTCCACCCACATCTAAGACGGAGTGAAGTTGAGGAGAGATCTAAGAGAAAAGGGAAGGAGTCTTACGCCTCTCTGGGGAAGGTCCGAAGAGCATGATGGGAGATGCGGTTGAGGAAGCCTGGGTCAGATGAATGGAACTCTGACAAGGACTTGGCGTTTTTTTGAGTGAGATGGATTTCCAGTGAGCACACACTTAGGCTGTATAGGGGCACCCTGGCTGCTGCGTGGAGAACAGTCTGTAGCAGGCCCAGGTGGACCCTGGTCGGAGGACCTCAGAGGATTGGATGTGCTGGGGAAATAAATTATGAGTTGCTGGACTGGTGCAGGTCAGCAGGGAGGAGGGGAGGCAACTTTGCCTGGAGCGGGGTTCGGATGTCCTGGTTGTAAACCTCTGTGATCTTGGGCCGAAGGGGCTGGCTCCTTTGTCGTCAGGTGTACTGTGAGGGCTTTGTCTCCTTCTCTTCCCCGCTTTCGCCGCTGTGGTGGGCGGTCAGCGCTGGAACAGTGACTTCAGAGTGGTGCCGCCACCCCTGAGGAGTGTCGGAGTCTGGGCCGTGAGGCCACGTGGGTCTGTCTCCACGAGTGATCTAGCAAAGCCTGGCTTCGCTGCCACGCTCATGGGGTGAGGCCTGGAGCCCACGTACCCACAGAGGGATCTGTTCTCACAGCCTTTCTGGTTATCGGTTTAATTAGTTTTATGATTATAAATGCTGAAATGTCTGTACAAAGGGAGCTTGGGACATTCAGAAAAGTACTCTAGAAAGAAAAACCTGTCACAGTTAATTTGCTATCATTCTTTCACATGCGCTCAGCATTTTCTTTAAACATACAGATAAGGACGTGCTGGTTACCTCTCTTGAGAAAGTATGATTCTCCACAAATTCCTGGTGACATCTCTCCACGGGCTGGTACAGTACGGTGGACGTTTGTGCTGACCCTTTCTTCCTTCCCGCCCGCCTCTGTCCTCCCTTTGAGAATACTGCTAGCGTTCATATCATTTGCTATAAGAGTGGGTCGGACGATGCTTGCCAAAATACTTGCAGGAGCAAATGCGCATGAAGAAACCCCCTCTGTACCGGAACAGTTGCAAGAACAGCAGCGAAGCTGCCCCCGTGCTGTAACTGATGGCGGTTTCTCCGCCGGCTCACAGGCTCTGTGCAGAGCGCAGCGGGCTGGGAGGCTGCGGAGCGAAGGCCGGCCAGAGCTGGTTCTTTGACCTGTAAGCTCCAGGGGAGCTTTCCATCTGTCCAGACACCAGGCTAGAACCAAACGCCTCCACACAGTGATGAAACCCCTAACAAATGTTCTGACAATACTGAACATACGGCCTTGATTTTTTTCAAATTGCTTGCACTTACAGATAATTCAATTTGAGTTGCAGTTCACCTCCATGTGGATGACTCATGCACTCATTACCACGAGCTTTGTTTTCTAAAACGTACAAAACAGAAAGATGTAATTTGCAAACTGTGCACAGCCGAGGTAATAATGAACTGGTTTCAGGGCAAAAATGTCCTTGAATAGCTTTGTACATCTTGTTTTCTGGAGCTAGCATGATCAGAGAAGACGGGGACATCTTCCTGAGACACACTTGCATCCCTGTGCATGGCGGTCATTGGATGGAAAGTGTGAAAATCTAACTCAGTTATGTTCCACAGGTGAAGAGTTCTTTCTGCTGTTATAGAAGCTTGCTTCAGGCTGGCTGCACGTTTTCCACAGTCCAGAATGTTTGGGACCTAAAAGGGCACACAGACCAAGCTTTGCAAGTTGCGATGGGACCAGAGAAACGGTTTCAATAGCAAATAATTTTCATACTGGAGAAAAGGCTGGAGAGAAACTGTAGGGAACTGTCCAGACAGCAACCATATAAATAGATAATTGCTGAAATATCTGGATAATTTTGAGGGAAAAAAAAGCAAGCTAAATTTTTGGACAGTGAAATCAACTTTCCATAATAACGTTGTCTCCTAGCCAGTAATTTCCTTGTTCTCCCTAATTTACTTCACTTCTCTGGAGCTGGCAAATTCCTGTGTTTTGTCCTTTGGACAAACTGGCTCTCCTGGTACCAGGTCCTGTCGTGAGACTCTTGTCTTGCCTCCTGATCTGTCCACACAGCTGGTCCTCACCACCCTGCCAGGGAGCTCTGGAGCCTGATGGGACTTCGGGCTTTCGATAACTTTTCCCAGAATCCTCCAGACCTACCCCAAAACCTGACAGTTCCTTTAAATTTGGGTCCAGGCCCTGAGTAACTCCAGTGTTATGCAGTGTTACCAGTCCCAGGAAGGCGGTCAGGTCTAGGGTGTGCAGTGAGCACCCTCGTACCCAGGCTCTCCCTGCTGCTAGGAGGTAGCTGGCTGGCCCGAGAAGGCAGTGGGTCATTTGAGGTCCCTTTGGTATTTGGCAGGTCTTTAACTGACCAGCGGAGAAGAGCAGCAGCACTTTTGCTTCTGAAAACTCTACTTAGTGGCCTGGCATGATGGAAATTCTCATGCTCTTGACTTTGCAGCATGGCAAGTTTGTGTCTGAAAAGTTTACAGGTTTACAGTGGATGCTTTGGAACACAGCAGAAAGCATTAGATGATGAGCAAGAAGAAGAAAGGGGTTTTTTTGGTTTGTTTGTTTGGTTATCAGGTATCAAACTCAGGCCCTTGTGCTTGCAAGGTAGACATGGTACTACTTGAGCTAAATCCCCAGCCTGAATGGGTTTATTTTGAGAGTTTCTGTCACCTTACCTGTTTGTTAGAGTCATAGATGGGTTTTTCTCAGATTCGCCATGATGGGAAAGACCTCTAATGGTGGAGAATGCCTGTGTGAACCTGTGGAAGTTTCCAGAGCAGGGAGTTTCGGTCACAGCCACTGGCATGTGTGGCGTAAGGTTGGACGTGATGTTCTAGACAGCATTCACCTTGTGTGTATGGCGCTGCCACACCAGGAGCGGGCCAGGCACGGGAAGTGGGAGGCGGGCGGAGGCGGGTGTGATAGCAGAGAAGCTCATCCGTGGCTGGGGTGAGCCGTTTGGTTAGTCAGCACAGTTAGCCTGTGAGCGCCCAGGCTGGGGCAGTCTGAGGAAGGCCTAACGTGCTGAGGAAGGTCCTTCAGTGGGAGTGAAGGAGCCCCTGACCGTAAGCCTCTGAGGGAGGCCTGATGGGGAAGCGCCTTCCCTCTGGACGGGGCTTCGCTTTGGGGCTTTTCCACAGTAGTGTCTGGAAGGCTAAGCCGGAGAAGCGGAGAGTTCTAGGGACACAGAGTCTGAAGGGGCCAGAGGAGGGCTGAGCCCGGAGGGGGCTGAGCTGAAGAGGGCTGGGAGGGCTTCGTCCAAGGGCCTGGCCTGGAGAGTGGATCACTCTCAAAGGGAGGGGGGATTTAAGTGTCAAGTCCATGAATCGGGTTGCCACCTCAGTGCAGCTCTTGAAAGTTGGCTAGAGTTGAGATCTGAGGTGAAAACCGGAAACTGTACCGTAACCTTCAGGAAACTTGAGGAGAGTGGGTGACAGGTAAAGAGGACCAGTGGCAGTTTTGACTCAGCGGTCAGATTGCAGCTGATGGACTGTGCACAAAATGAGTTTCACAGCACCTGAACTCTCCCTTTCTCGGGAATTATGGTGGAGCTGGGGCCTCTAAACTGGGTAAAACTCAGCCTCACAGCGTAGTTAATCTCCCACATGAGCAACTTAAGTTGAAGTATCTTTACGGCGTTTAAATCTTGTGATAGTTAGTATTTAGGATCAGTCAAAGTCCCGTCTAATGAGAAGGACCGAGTTTGGGTAAGAGATGCTCAGCGGGGGAATCAGGCTGAGACGCTTGGCAGGGTCTCGGTGGAAGCCTTTCTGTGTGGTACTGGTGACCGTGGTAGGGCCACACGGATCTTCTGTTGGAGCAGAGAGGAGCATCTAGGATTCGAGACTAGTGAAAGTGTCTTGCTGGCGTCAGGATCTAAATGTTTCCATTCTGAGGCAGAGGGCACTGATTATGCACCAAGATGGAGGAAACAGAGACCAAAGATCCCCGCTATGGAGAAGCTGGGAGCAGGAGGATGAGGGTCTTCCCGGGAAGCGTGGATGGTGTACTGGAGGCCAGTGTGCAGCTGCTCGCGTGAGCTGCTGTCCTTTTCAGTATGTCAAGAAACAGGTTGAAAGAAAAACAAAAGGAACATGAACAAAATGGCTGGTGAAGGTCGGGAACTGGAGGAAAGAGGACTGGCTCAGGAAGGTCGGGACTGGAGGGAAGAGGACTGGCTCAGGAAGGCGAAGAGAGGACATCAAGGCAGAGGGGGCCCGCGTGCGGCGGCCTCAGCTTCTGTGGAGCAGGTTCAGCTGTCCCGGCCACCGTGCAGCTTCCGGCTCTGTGCGCCTGCTCCAGCGACCACCGTCCCTTCTGCCCAAGACGCTGCCCTGCCCCCTCCTGGAATTAGTGGAATGCATCTGTTTGTGGGCTGGAGATTAGAGCCTGGAGCCCGGGACTAGGAGGAGAAAGCTGTCTTGTTGGGTGGCCTCACAAGACAGGGTTCAGACCCTGAGCGGGTGCTTCTAAACTTCCTTCTCTGATAATCCATAATTTTCTGTTTTTAGAACTACGTGGTCAGCGGTGTCAGAGAGACCCTTGTAAGATGAGTCATCCATTTGCAACTAGCAGTAATATCTCTTGTTTGGAAATTAAGCAACAGAAAGGAATTCAAGCAGGCGAGCTAAGCAGAGACACTTTAAGCTAAAATACAAGCGTGGTCACACTGCCAGGGTAAGCCCCACAGATTTATTCTCATCCATACAAAGTGCCGTCCACCATGTTGGGCTCCAGTAGAAAGAGGAGCCCGGACCCCACCCCTCACCAGAGTTCAGTCCTTCGGCTTCCACAGAGGCCACCCCAGGGAGACCCAGTTTAAGTTTTTAGATTCCTTTGCACTCACACATGCAGAAAAAAAGAAGCTATTAGATTTTCATTTACTTCTCAGCTTTTTTAAACTTGAAAATTGTAAGTTAAAAATTTTGGAATGGTCCCTCATTGTATCTCCAGTAATTCCCAATCCATTGGTATTTTGTAGTTATTGGTCTATTTTGAGTATTTTAACAATTTTCTTAGGACTGTTTATTTATTTGTCCTCAATCTGCCTTGTTCCAAAAAGATGTAAAGTGGATCTTAGAAAGTTGAAGTTTAGAAATGGATAAATATTTTGAGAAGAAGAAAATGGAAAATTTTAAACAGAAACAAATGTGCTCAATTTAAAAATATTCTAGATTCTGTTTTGTTCCTGGGATGTGTGAGATCCAGAGCGCTGTTTGTTGCAGTTACCTGGTCCGTTCCTCCTCCAGGACTGCTGACGTGTCTCTGTGGACCCAAGTGGTGTGGCCTGGACGTAAGCCTTCCCCTGTCCTGCAGGGGCGATGTTCTCAGATCCAGTTTGGATCCGAATCTGTCTGTGAGTGCAACCCACTCAGTGCAGTGCTGAATTTCTTGATTTTCCGGAGAAGCTCACCCCACACTCCTTACTAAACAAATGATTAATGTGCATTACCAAAAACTTAGGAAATACAAAGACATATTTAAAATTCTCATACTCACCCCTGCAGATAGACTCTACAATGTGAAATGAATATTTCCTAAAAAATGTTATTTGTAGAATGTTCAAATGCTATGTAGAATGTTCTTTGTTGAAAATTAACTAACATGTCCTTATTTAATTAATGCCTTCTGTATTCACTGTATATTGTCAGCCCACGCAGGAACCAGCATCCAGTATATATGCTGCTAACAATTTTTCATTATTTTAGTGAACATATTTGTACATGTTACTGAACTCTTGGAACCACACTTCTGACTTCTCCCTGTTGTGAACTTCATTTCTCCTCCAGGGTTACTGGCCGTACTAAGTAATATATGACAAATAAGAGGTGTTTATTAAGTATGGGTCCTATTTTTATTAGCGTTGAGCTCACAGGGCTGTTTTAAGGATCTGCAAGTTGATGTTTGTAAATATTAAGTTACTGATTTTGACTGGAAAATGAACAAGTGTTTAACTTATACAAGAAGGTTGAAAGCTGCTTTGGGTCCTGTTTTGTAAGCTGAAAACTGAATTTCTTTTTATTTTTGGTGCTGGGGATCAAAGCCTCACGCAGGCCCAGCATGCTCTGCACCGCAGGCCCAGCATGCTCTGCACCGCAGGCCCGTGTCCAGCCCTGAAAGGGGAAGTGCTTCCAGCCACGAGCGCGGGCTTCACGGCCACCAGGGAGCTCTCTGTCCCCTCATGTCCTAGCAATCTGCGGCACACTCGAAGGGAGAGAGAAACGTATGACAAATCCTCTTGCCCCCAGTCCACCTTGAACACTGCTCGGTCTCCTCTGTTCTCCACAGCTGTTGTTCTGCTTTGTTTCTAGTTTGTTTGGTGTGAATTATTTTTGTTGAAATGTTTAATGTAAATTCCAGTCCCGATTCCATTTTACTTACAACAGCGCCGCGCCTATCTCTAAAAGATACCGAGCCAAAGTCACCACTAGCCAAGTATTGGCATCACATTTGCAAGATGAACTAGGATTTCATAACATGAGCTGATTTCTAGGGCTCCTCACTCTTTCTCCAGCACCTTTAAACGGTTGATTTGAATAACAGTCAAAACAAGGTCTTCACATTGCACTTGTTCTTGCATCTCTTTAATCGTAACGGTTTGCGTGGGGAGGTTTTTTTGGTCTGTTCCTAAGAAGAATACTGTATTCTCCCTTCTAAACTGTCGAATTGGACCACAGGGTGTAGTGTGATGTCCTCTTTTATAAAACCTCTGTTGTACATTGTGGTGGACAAAATTTGGGAATTTAAGATACTTCGGGGACAAATTTTTTATTTTTATTTCTATTTTTCTCTTTTTGCGGTCCCAGAGATCGAACTCAGGCCCGTGCGTTTGCCAGGTAGGTGCAGTACCACTTGAGCTAAGTACACAGCCCTGGAATGAATTTTTTAGTAAAAGAGCAAATTTTGAAATACCATTAGCCTTTGGTTCCTAGTTTATTTGCTTTACGTGTGTGAACTCTTCTCCCATTGGATTTTCTCCGTGTGACTCATTTCATCTGGGAGCAGTAGTAAACGTGATTTTCAGCTTCTTTCTATGCGTATTTCTTTAATGGTTCTTCGTCATGGGTTTTTACTACTTTTTGTTGAAATTCCTCAATGTATTTGTAGTATATCTGTAGTTATTTTCCATTTCTTTTCCCAAACCTCTAATTTTCTGGTATAGAAGATGATGGTAACAGATATGTGAGGGTATTCAGGGAAGCAAGAAGAAAATAAAGATTACCTAAAAGTCTCCTCAGAAGTGATCACTGTTAGTATATTCTTTCTATTCTGTCCTAGGCTTTTTCTGTGGCAATAACATTTTCAAAAAAAAAAAAAAAAACATTCAAAATCTTTTGAATTATTTTGTAATGTTCCAAATTTGTATTGTAAAAATTTTTAAATGACTGAAAGTTCTTTAACCACCAGCGTAATGGCTGCCTGGCATTCTGAAATACGGATGTGGTCTCATTTTGGGTGTTTGACCAACTTGAATGTTTCCCTTACTATAGAGATCCTTCCCTACTGGAGAATCATCTGCGACATCTTCTCACATGTCCACGACTATTTTCTTTCCATCACAGAGTTGGGGGCTGAATCCCGAGTTGTACGTGTGTACCCATGAGGTCTGCCCCACTGAGGCACATCCTCGGTCCCGTGAGGGATTCCCGTATAAATATGTATGTTGTGGAGTTAAAATATTTATACACTTAAAAGCTTTTAATAGTTTAATTTGCCCTTTTGAAGAGTCGTGTCAGCTCGTGTCGATTGTTGAGACGCTTGTGTTTCCGTTTCCTCCTGCAGGAGGGACGGCCTTTTTGCCGTCAGCCATTCCTGGGCCCTCTGTTGGATTCATGGTTTCCGATAGAGAGCCTCAGTTGTGTTTTCAGGACGCCTCATCACTGATGGGTCAGTGTTTGGTCCTTTTGTCTCCGAATGTCAGGAAGTTACTGTGCTCAGTTCAGAGCCCGTGGCTCTTGCTGGAGGGATCACGGATACTCAGAACCATACGACTGGCTATTGAGTTAAATTAAATCGATCTCTTCTAGATGACTTCCCTGTGCCGGAGACCGTGAAAAGTCCTGGCTCCAGAATGGCTGCATTTCATTGGTAGGTTTTAAAGAAACCAAAATAAATAAACTTGGTCATTTGTCTTTAGGATCTTTGCTGCCCAAGTTTGCCACTTTTTTTTTTTACAATTGGTTGTATTATTTTCATTTGTATTGGCCTCTGTCTTCTTCCCACCTTGATATTGACACTTTATACAGGCATATGGTATCTTGCTTCTCCTATGCCAAATCTTCCACTACTTATACTGTTTGAAATTTAAGTCTTGTTTGGGCCGGGGAGTTAGCTCAGTGGTTCCGGCGCCTGTCTTGCAAGTGCAAGGACCCGGGTTCGATCCCCGGTAACCACATAACAATACTGGGTGTGGAGACCCACAGCCAGCAGCAACCAGTACCACATACCACAGTGCCGGGCGTGGTGGCTCACGCCTGTAATCCCAGCACTCGGGAGGCAGAGGCAGGAGGATTGTGATGTGAGTTGGAGGCTGAGCTCAGGGCCAGCCAGCCTGATCTACAAAAGCGAGACCTTGTCTCAAAAAAAAAGAAAGAAATATAAGTCTTGTTTGAGCTGGACACGGTGGTGGACACTTATAATCCCAGCACTCAGAAGGCTGAAGCAGGAGGATCACCATGAGTTTGAGGCCAGCCTGGGCTACATAGTGAGTTCAAGACCACCTTGAGCCACATAGAAAGACCTGTTTTAAAAAGAAAAAAGTCTTTGATACAATTTTTTCCATCTTTCTTTTTTTTTTCCTTTTTTGTTATACCAGAGTTTCATTTGAGGAATGCTCTACTACTAAATACATCACTAGCCCTTTTACTAGTTATTTATCTGTTTTTACATTTCAAGACAGGGTCACCCATTACCCAGGTGTGAGTAGCTGGGATTACAGGTATGCATCATTACATCCAGTATTTTTAAATTTTATTATTATTTGATTTATTCAGGTATCAAGTAGGGGCCGGGACTCTCGTGACAGAGTGGTTGAAAAAGGAATGATGTGAAGGAGAGGAGAGAGTTGAAGTCTGGGCGGGGAAGAGAGGGCGGGGCGTGTGGGCAGCGGGGAGGGTCGGGGCGAGGCTCCGAGGGGGCCCGGAGCCTCTAACAGAGCACGCAGGCCGGCCTTGGGGGGGGGGGCGGAGAAGACAGGGCTGCTGCCAAGGTTTGATTTGGCACAGGACAGGCCAGTCCTGGAGGCGGACGCCCCAGGCTGGGTTGTGCATCTCTGTTTGATGCTGTAATTGTCCCACAACAGAACAACTGACACCAGCGTCTGCAATGGTGACTGTTTATGCAGCGTGCAGGAAGGGTCCATGTGATGGTTTTCCAAATAATTATTTCAGTGTAGATGGCCAGAGGGATAATTCAGACTCTACTAGAAGTGATTTTATCTTATGTCGTCCACTTAGCTACTCATATTGGCAGGGTAAATGTTCCAAGTTTCAGTTTACTTCTGGGCTGTTTAGACACATTTCATATGGAGCTTCGTCTTAAAAGACCTCAAAGGACTTTTATGGAGCAGATACTGGAGTTTGGTTCTCAAGGGCTGAGGCAAAACTGTTTCCGCTCCGTTGGTCAACGTATTATCTAAATCTGTTCTTTAGGACAGTAGGCCGGCCTAGAGCTGGCATCGAAGAGAGTAATTCTGTCACAGATGCAGTGTCTGATTCAGAAACGTTGTTGTTTTTGGCAGTTGCACTGGGTTGATTTAGGTGGGACAGGATCAAGGATTAAAATGGTTCTACACGGAAAGAAAGTAGACAAGTTTGACAGCCCTGGAAACCACGGTGACCTACATGCAGAGAATTTATGGGTAAGACAGAGAAGTCTGGAAAGTTGAGTAACTCTGTCATTTATTAGTTTATTGGCCTGTGTAACGTGTTTTGCTTTAGAGGACTGGTCTATGACCTTTGAAAGGACATGTCTTCAAACTCTGTGGGGTTTTTTAACACATAAAAATGAAGATATTCTATAGTGTTTTCTAAGAGGAAAACGTCAAATGAAGGAATCTTTTACAGTGGAGCCAGATCTCTGACACTGTTTTTACTTGTTTGCTGTTTGCATTTTGTGAACCCAAAGGTTGGATGTCGGAACTTCATCATCCAGAGCCCCGCTGTGGGGAACTGGACCTCTGAAAAAAATCCAGTGTTGCAATTTCCTGAAAACTTTCTCAGTACCCTGCTGAATCTCCACAGTCTCACGCACACACACACACACACACACACACACACACACACCATGCGCGTGTGCACTCGGCAAAGGCACAGACATTGGAGCGCAGGGACCTTCTTGGTGTATACCTTTTCTGCTGCTTTCCCAGCTGGCCTCCTAGTGTATCTCAGTCCTGGTGACTCACAGTCTATTTGTTTTGTTGCCCCATTTACGTTGTGGTATCATAAATCACTCGATTTTTTAATCATTTGAGTGGCAAACACCCCCAAGCACTAAAGTTAAACAATGCTAATGGGATTTACTTTTGATGCCATTGTTTTAACATGACAGATGACCATGCATCGAGCTGCGTAGCACAGTTTATTTATGCAGACATAATTAGGCCTTTGAAATTAAGTACACAGTGAACCATTTGCCAGAAATTCAACATCTACTCGAGTGACCCCTCCTCCAAACTTACTCTGCATATGTGCCGGAGAGATTTAAGGCAGAGCTGAAGTTGACTGAGTCTTCTTGGTCTGGGGAAAGTGCTTTTAGGCTTGAGAAAGAAGTCACCTACCTGTGGAGACGGAGTTCTTGTGACGGCCAGGTGGGGAGTGAGCACTGACAGAACATGGCCACTGGCTTCAGCGCCCTGAGGAGGAGGCGGCTTGCCAGCATCGTCTCGGAAAGCCTTTTGGATGTGGGAAGACCCCAAGCTCCAGGGGGAGGCTCTGGAGAGAACCTTCCTCAGAGACCTTGGAGATGAACTGTGCTCATTTTCAGGACCCAGGCAGACTGTAGGGGGCCTTCGTCCCTGTGTGCGTGGGGACGGGAGGACACGTAGGTGTCCACTTACGGCTGGACAGGTGCTACTTCACGCTTCTTGCCGTAATACTTGAATAGCTGGGATGTGAAGACTAGGTAGACACAACAGACAAGTTCCGGGATGGGGAAGCAGCCGTGAAGGGATGTCTGCAGTTTGTTTTGGTCCTGACAGATGTGTGTATGTGTGTATGCCTCACCGGGCTCAGTCTCCCCCGCCTCACCTGAGCTGTCCTTGGTGAAGGCACAGAGCGGGTCAGGGGCTGCCCTGGGACCCCATGGGGTACATTGCAATTGTAGCAAACGTTCTTTTGCTCAGGATGAAATGTCCAGGTAGGAGGGTAGGTGCTGACGAGTTTGCCAGCGTGGAGCTGCACCCCAAGGGGTCAGGGCATTTTAGTGATGTCGGTGCAGCGTCTCCACAGAAGGAGAGGGGCCAGATCCTCACCGGTAACCAATGGGTCGATGCTGTTTGGGGGAACATGTCCTCCAGACTCAGCTAATTCCATCCTGCGCTGGCCTTCTCGCCGCCGCCATCCCCGTGTACCCGCTTTCGGGACCAGCCCAGCTCTTCCTAAGATGTTCCGTTTTGTTTACTCTCCTCCTCCTTTTTTTGTACTGGAGACAGCCCTGCGACCCTCTACCACTCGGCTACATCCAGAGCCATTTTTTATTTCAGAAAAGAATCTTGCCGAGTTTCCCAGGCTGGGCTCAAACTTGTGATTCCCCTGCCTCAGCCTTCCGAGTTCCTGGCATTACAAGCGTGTACCACACTGCCCGGTGTCCATCAATTTCTTGGGTTCTTTTTTGACCACTTTTTTTCTGTTTAAGCAAGATATATATCTCCTCAATGACACATGACATACACTCCTATATTTTATTAGAATCTAGGAAATTAACGTTGCTCTGAAGGTGTCTGTTGTAGCCAATAATCCAGATTACTGCGCATTGTATATTTGCTGTTACCTTTCCTTCCAAGAGGAAAAACTTCCAGAGCTTTATCTAGTCCTCCTCCCCAGGAGTTATGGTAGCCCTTCAGCTATTAGTAACGTTTTCGTGTTATGTATTCTGATTCTAAAATGATTCATTCTTTGACGGTACGAAACGTGATAAATGCTCGTGGTTCTGTTGTGCATGGCGGCAGTAAACTCCGCAGAGAACACAGACATGCGCAGTTGAGAGGGTGACCTTGCCCGTTCCCAGCATCCCTCCCCTCTCCTACTCCTGGAAGCATCAGGAAAATGTGACAATTGAGGAGGGAGGGAAAGAAATGAAGAGACGGGAAAGCCCCGTTTCTGTGTTCGCCGTGCGGCGTCTGTGAGCGCGCCTGGACTGCGGCCGCTCTCGGAGGAGTGAACCGCGGAGAGGCGACCGGCTTGGAGCGGAAAACGCTAAAGCAGGGTCAGTTATGAGCTTGAACCTGTGGGCGTTAGTTCTTCCCGTGGTGGAACTTTAAACCCATGCTTGGAAAGACCTGTGGATGAAATAAATGATTTTGATCCTAAAACACAGAGCTTTTGGAGAAATCCTGTTCTAAGGACTTTTTCAGAGCAGAAGGTAGGAGGGAAGGAGCAGGGGTGTGTCTCTGAAGCCATTTGGGTTGTGCTGAATTCAGGATTTGTGTATGTTATCTGCCATTAACAAAACCATCGAACGCAATAATAGTTAATAATAGTTTCCTGGATGTTCACTAAAACTGTAGTTTTGCCCACAATCCATTGAGTTAGGGTGTGTGGGAAACATCTTGACACCGAGTGTGAGAAGGAAATAAGATCTGTAAATCAGACACGCGATCTCCCCGTGTCCTGATGTCTCGTGGTTCTGTGTTGGAAGACTGGCTCAGTTTCTGCCTCAGGTGACTTTGGTGAATCCCTGTTAACTTTTTTGTTCTGTTTTTTGAGACAGGGTCTCACTCTGTAGTTCAGGCTGGCCCTGAGCTCCCTGTGTAGCCCAGGTTAGTCTCAAACTCACAGCCATCCTCCTGCCTCTGCCTCCCGAGTGCTGGGATGACAGGCGTGAGCCACCACGCCCGGCACTGTGGTCTGTGGTATCATGGATGGAACTCAGGACCTTGTACTTTTGAGGCAGATTCCAGAACCACTGAGTTAAATCACCGGTATCTTTTTAACTTTTTTGAGCTTCACTTTCTCATTTGTGAAATGAGGACACCAACTTCACCTAATTTTGATAGCAATTACATAGAGCTAAGTTTTCTAAATTTCATTGCGTGCTGCTTATACATGAGAGTCTCTTGCCATTTATTACATAGTAGGAGCTCTGTGTCTCCTCCCTGTGCTGTTTTGAAATCTGGAGTATGAGGCCCTGCTCCTCTTAGAGTCTAAGCCAAGGAGAGTCAAACTGAAGACCCTTCTGCTTGTGAAACAGGACCTGCATGGGCTGCAGCCTGACATCCTGTCCTCCTTCCTACTCCCGCTCCCTCTCTCATCTCCTCATGCCTTCCTGTCTCCCTGCCCCGCCCTCTTCTTTTTTTCCCTTTATTTCATCTTTTAGAGCAGTGAGTCTGGTGTTGACACATCTTGAAGACTCAGGAAATTCTCAAACATGGAGAACAACTAATTTGATCACATATGTATCAGTTTGTCTTTTTTGATTAGTCACACAGAGGACTGTGATAACTTTAAGCTTATCATTTGTTTAGGGATCTTAACCAAAAAAGTCCGAATGTTTCCTTAAAGTGTTCACAGTGTTAAGGGATTAAAAGCCAGATTTGAGTGGAGTGGTGGCCCCTAAGTGCGCACTGTTGCTACTCTACCAGGAATTCAGTGCGTTTTCAGTTTGGTGTGTGTGCTGCGGAAGCTTTGTGTGTTCATTCTTAATAACAACCCCCTTTGTCGTGTTAAATTACTGTTGTCAGTCCTCACAGATTTCCCACGCTCGAGCCATGTTCTGTGCACTTTGCATGTATTACTTAGCTTTGTCCTTGTAAAGGTGATGTAATTATTCCCACCGAATACGTCAGAAATCGAAGCCGGGAGAGGCAGTGTCTCTCCTAACACCGCGATGCATTCTCTTTGTGAAGTTCAGTCTTTGCCACTTGGCTGAACAGACGCAGCTCAGTCAGAACCCGGGCCAACGCGGACCTGCAGCCCCTGACTCTGGCCAGTGAGGGTGGAGTGAACAGGAGGGACAGCTCTCTGTCACTGTGCGGTGCTTGGTCTGTGCCTGGTGACGTGCCAGGTGTTTGCGCACAGATGACCTGAGTTGTGCCTCGGCGCTGCTGTGTACTGGAAGTGTGCTCTGGGTTCGATCCTGACCCTCTCGGTACCTGTGAGACACAGTCACACAGTGACAGTCTTTTTTCCAGAAGGCAGTGTGGAGGTGAGATGAGTTCGCGTGTAGTAAGCGCTTAATGCCTGATACTAAGCAGATACCCTGTAAATATTGATCAGTATCGTTGTTTCCCACCTGAGTGTGTCTCATTATGAATTATGCCCTTCCCTTTCTGGTACCAGGAATGAAACTCAGGACCTTGGGCTTGTGAGGCAGGCATGAGTGATGTAATCCCCCGGCCCCTCAACCCCCTTTTAACAATAGCTGTCTTCCTGATGACCATCCTCAGATGTATTCCTTTAGCTGGGTTTCTGCACTGTTCAGACCTAGAGGTCCCATCCTCTGGCACATATGGTGCATAAACACGGAGAAAGATCTCAGACCGTCCAGAATTAGAATTTCTGCTGGCTCAAACTTCACATGGGCAGATAAACAAATTCCTCTGTGGGAGTAACAACAAGTTATGTGGATTGTTTCCCTCTGTTTCCTCTTCTGAACTTATCAAAGAGACGTTTCCAACCTTAGACTTTCTGTAAGTACCTTCTAATGGGTTTCTTTGTTTAGGTTTTTACAAGAGTAGGTATATCATCCATGTATCTCTGGTAAAGTGCCTTCAGTGTGTTGACATCTCAGGAGGCTTTGAATGTTTCCAAATGCATCTGTGCTTTCTGCTTAGTGCTTGGCCCGGACTCAGAGAAAGTGCCTCCACAGGAAAACGCCTCCAACACGGATGGTTTCTACCGTGACAGGATTGCCAGGGTACATACGTGCAGATGTACGTAGGAGCGTCTCTTACAGCCCTCTCCTTTTTCTGAGCGCCATTATTTTAGAGGTCTTAATTATAAAAAAATTTTCTCTGCTAACTATAGTAGCTTTTTTATACTTTTTTTCCTGTCCTATTTTGCCAGAATCTGGAGGTCTTCACCGTCATTGACGTCTGATAGTCTTTTTTTT
>PVIR01010574.1:8589-49564 GCA_004026965.1 Petromus typicus | reverse complement strand
TATAACCTGTATTGCATATGTACCTCTTTATATATATATTACTTTATGTGTGTATACATATATAAATATATAATATATAATATATTAATATAAATAAAATTAATACAAATATATAATATATAAATATAATATACATAGAAGCTAGAAAAGTGCTTGGCAAATATGAAAATTTTAATAAATTTTAATTGTACTACTGAGAGTGATCATGATATGAGGTATTATATCAATAGAATTAGGAGTTCAGTTTTATTCTTGAAGAAACAACAAAAATTCAAATTCTGTTCATTTTTATTCTATTTTTGAAAGTCTTCCCTGTAAAACTGTGGGATATGTATATATAGGATAATTTGATGAGTTTGACCAAACATTAGGGTTTCTAGTGATACAATTTAAACTTTCTAATTAAATTTCTATGTTTGGTCTGTTAAAAATACTGTATAATGTGATAAATTTAAGAGAATGCAAAAATCAGTATTCCTTATTTTATAAATTTATTTTACTAAAAAGGATATTCTTGTAAAGCAGAGTTGTCTTTTTTAAAACTGAAGTACCTTTGTATGATGGTAGGGAAAATATCATGACAAATGTATAAAATACAGCAGGAAAATGTGATATAAGCTTCAGTACTATGACAGAGAAAATGGACCTTCCTTCCTTGCACATCATAGAAATCAGATTTTATAATCAAGACTTACATGAAATGGTGTGCTGGGTGTATCTTCTACTGGAGAGTCTGATTGCCTTTGTTTGGAGAAGTATAAGAAAGGCAGGCAGTGATCATTTATCATATTTTTTTCTTTCTTGCTACTAGATAAAAAGTGAATCAAATTCATCATGTTCTAACTCTGATACAATGAGTCAAAATATAATTTATAATACCCAACATAATCCATCTAACTATCCATTCTGTGTTATAAAGTATCTTCCCTAAATTAGATAAACTATTTGAATTCCTACCAATTAAACTCAATTTCCTCTGGAAATAAACCAATAAGAGTTAATAATCTTAACATCACACAGACTCTCTGCCTGTCTGTGTGTGTGTGTGTGTGTGCCTGTCTGTCTGTCTGTCTGTCTCTCTCAGATGTATTCCTGAATCCTGAATGTGGACCAGAGCTACTTCATTTGCATTCTATCCATCACATCAGAATCTTTCCCAGACTTCAATTTAGTCTTCTGTCCTGTCACAGCACACAAAGACAGTGATGGGAGGGAGGATTTTTGTCACGCCCACCTCACAGGAAGTAAGAGTAGACCCTTGATGGCTTTGTAATTCAAGACCAAGAATGAAGGAATGGCTTTATGCCAAGGTCATTTTTACTGTTTCTTCTCACTTTTATCTGCCCACTATCGAGATTTTATTTCTTCTCTGAGCTCCTACTCTTAAAAAGTTGAGATACTGCACATTTTTAACATAAATGAAATGTGGAGCAACAATTGTGCAAAGTAAACATAACTTTAAGGTTGGAAATATTTTCTTATAAATTAAATGGAAACGTTGTGAACGTAGATTAAATTGCTCTCCTGAAGTTACGATGATGTGTGTCACCTTCTTCGAAGTCTAAACAGAGCAGATAAAATGAAGCTTACCTCAAAGGGACGCACGATGAGGAATAATAGTCAGGACAAGGCCCGTTTAGCGAGAATCGAAAGACACATCTGCACCACCTTTTTTCCTAGACGTGCCCCAGCTAGTGTCTTCTCGAAGTCCTCACAGTTCTTATTCTCTTACAATTACACTTACAATTCAGAAACCCCACGTTCTCCAGTCTTCTAGAATGCACAGTATCAATGCCTGAAAAGTCACCAAACTTCCCCTTCATTAGACCAGCTCCTTATTCTGGCTGAGATTTTAGCTGAAATATCTTTTCTCTCCCTTCTTCAAAGGTCCTCTGTCGAACATCTTCGTACAATAGCTTTCTTCTCTCGCACTATATCCAGCAGAATCCTGTTTCTGTTCTCCAAGGCACTTACCTCAAACTACCACTGCTGTATTCGTCTTTTTGCTTATATATTATCTTTTTCTCACTAGATTCACCTCCACAGGAAAGGAAGTTTCCATTCCCTTCTTACTATCATATTTCTTATAGTAACACAATAGCTACTATACTAAGAATGCTCAGTATATATTCATGTAATTTACAAAGTGAGATTATAAGAGATCCTAAAATAAATCTACCTAAATATGGTATACATTTCCATAATGAGGGGAAATGTGGCTATCATATAAGACCTCCACATATAATAGTTTTGTGATTTATCCATGTTAGTGCAGCTATAAACTTTATATATGTTCTACAAGGTGTTTTTAATTATATTCAATTAACTGTTCATTACCATAGAATACTTGTAAGAATACAATCAGCCATATTTAGACAACAAGTGTTCTGCTACACTTTAGACAATCTAGACTAGGTACATTGAGTAGAGAATATTTAGAGAACATTTTCCATGTTTTCTTAACTGGGTTTATTTCTGTAGGGATACTTTAGAATTTTCCACACTTGTCTGGTCACTACCATTGGTCCTATAAAAAATACCAAGAATAAATGATAGATCATAAAAGTAAAAGATGAAAGAAATGAAAATTATTAAATCAGTGAACTCATGCTATGCCCAGAAAAAATGAATACTTGATCTTTAGAAAAGGCTGAAAAGAGGTGACAACTAGAATGTGTTTTTGAATTAGTACTAAGAATCCAAAAGGAATTTTTAAAAGCAAAAAAAAAAAGTTAATTTTGATCTCATTTTTAAAAAGATGAAAGTGAAACCAAACCTCAAGAAAGACTTATACCTTTCCGTCTCCCACTGAGGGGTAGCTAGTGCTTTCAGGGTGTTGCTGTCCTCTGCCACCCCCAGTGGAATGCCATGGGTCATATGACTGATATCTCTTGCTCCAGTGTTCACTTAGGAAGGCAAGATCTTGGCCCTGGCTCGCTGGACTCTTGCCCTATGTAAACATAATTAGATTCCAAACAGAAGAGAAGCGAATTTGTATGTTTAACAGAGTGCTGATGTTAGATAGTAGTGGCATCCTTTACTGAAACACTAAGTGTGAATCAATATTATCATAAATCAAGTAGTTCCCCACCTCACATCTGAGGGATGATTTTTACTATTTAAATCCCTGGAAATGGCACTACATACAGTTACTCAATGATGCCACGTTTTAGATTTAAAGAATATGTCTTTACTCTTGAGTTGCACCCTGGAGGATTTATTAGGAGTGACAAAGGTGGGCTGACCTCAGGTTGGTCTGAAATTTTTCTTATCTTATCTTATTGGATAGAACCACTGATTCATTGGTTGGGCAGCTTTAAATTTGTGGAAAAGTAAAGTATGTATTTTGCTTCATAAATTTAAAAATTTGTTTCTATGCTTTCTAGTGATATTTTAATTTAATATATAGAAATGATCCTTCACTTAATACATTTTTGGATAGTTTAGTTCACAAAAGTTATGAAGCCCAGTCCACAAAAATGTTTGAGTAAGGACACATAACTCCAGAAAGATCCCCTACTCCATACTCCAGATGCAATGACAAATAACAAGGATGTGCACAGCAGAGGAATAACCTGCCACCTGTCCCCAAAACAGGTAGGGGAACTATTTACCACCAATGATTTTCCTTTTCTTCTTTATTTATTTTCTTTTATTTCATTATACTTTCTCAGTTTTAAACTAGAGCCTAAATATAATATAATGGTATCTATATTTGAATTTAGTCATAGGTTTTAGAATCACATATCAGAATCACTTTCCTTCTGGAAAAGATAGCCATATAATTTCAAAATTAATACAGAGCAATATTCAAATCTCATGTAAGAGCACATTTAACAATGATGAGCACACTGTGAGAGTATAATAACAAAATATCACCGTTCAAAAATAGAATGAGGTAGTAGTGTCACATGACACATCACATTTACCTGTAATGTGTTTACTTAAAACACTGCACCAGTAATTACAATTATGAATGCAACTACTAGGAAAGGGAAGAAGAAGCGTAAAAGTGAAAGGATAAAAAGATGGGTTGATATGATCAAAGGAGGACATATAAATATAAAGAAAGTCCATTAATCTTTGCAATAAACATACATTATTAATCTTAATTTTTTTTTAAAAAAATGATAAAACTGATTCAGTTCAACACTATCACCTAACCAGAAGATGTGAGACTTCTTTGGAAGAAATCATAAAAAGATAAAATTCATCACTTTACCTTCAAACAAAACTCTGAGCTTCACTGAGGTATAATGGAATGCAATTTACTGCACATATTTTCAGTACACAATTAGAGAAGATTTGAGATAATTATTAGAAAACTTATGACACTGTAATTACAATCCAGATAATGAACACACCTGTCACTCAAGCACATTTTCTAGCATTCTTGTGGCTTCTGCCCAATCCCCACGCAGCAATGATTTACTTTCTTTATTACATATTAATTTGCTCTTCACAGAACTGCATATCAATAAAATGATAAAGGATACACTGTTCAGATTTGTGTTTTGTAGATCATAATTACAGTACTTTCTGTAGTCCCAGGGTGCATTCCATTCTATTTTATTGTTAAATAGTATACATGCTATGAACAGGTCTCAGTGTCTTCTCTACCCATTTATGGATAAGCACTTGGTGGTCTCCAGCTTTTGCCAATCACACAGACATTCAGAACCTTCTGTATGAGTTCTTGAATATACAAATCTTTCCATTTTTTCTGGAGTAAACATCTTAAAGTGAAAATTTGTAGTGTTCACGTGTTTTCCTAGGCAGACTCTAACAATTTAGCTTGATTTTTGTTTTTTCCTTGAATAATGAATTTCCAGATCTATTCATGAGATGACCTTATATTCTAATATTTTCTTTGTTGGAACTCCAATTAAATCCTTTGCTTTGTTATTATTGTGTTTCCTGAGTTCTTTATTTAGGCAATATTCAGACCTTTATCAAATATCAGATATTTGATCTGAGATGTCTTCCGTTTTTGTTTTGTTTTGTTTTGAGATAGGGTCTCGCTTTGTGGTTCAGGCTGGCCCTGAGCTCAGCCTCAAACTCACATCACAGTAATCCTCCTTCCTTTGCCTCCCAAGTGCTGGGATTACAGGCATGAGCCACCATGCCCGGCACTGTGGTATGTGGTGCTGGTTACTGCTGGGGTGAGTCTCCACACCCAGTATTGTGTATGGTTAACCGGGGATCGAACCTGGGCCCTTGTGCTTGCAAGACAGATGCCGGAACCACTGAGGTAAATCCCTGGCCTCTTGGGTGTACATCTTTCCCCTTCTTTCTCTTAGATGTGTTCTGTAGAATAGAAGTTCTATGGCCACAGTTTTGGTAGCCTCGCTAACTGACCTTGCTTATTCCAAGCAATGCCTCAAAGTGCTTAGATATATGTCTTATGCAAGAAGCTTCATTTTTACTTATTCGATGTTTGATCTTTTAATCTGAGAGTATATGTGCACCTATATATGAAGAGGACTGTAATATTGATTATGCCCAAACCAGCCCACAAAGTTAGCCTCACAAGCGCCTTGTTTTGGGAAATGGGTCTGGACAAAGCCTTAGGGCCTAGGTCAGGGTAACTTCAAGTAACTGGCACCCATGTTTCATTCCCACGATTAAAGCCTTCCAATGAGAAAGATGGTGTTCTAATTGCAGCCATGTATTTTGTTTACTCTATTCCTAATTCAAGAATGCTTTGTTTTGTCCTTTGCAAACCTTGTTTACATTAGTTACCATGGAAACTTCACAAAGTTCATGTTTACCCCAACTGACTGACAATAAGAAAAATTGTCTGGGACTGAACTCCCCCTTTGTCAGTTGCATTGGCCTTGTTTGTGCTGGCACCCTGCTCTCTGTCTTTCTTCCTACTGTCTTTCAGTGTATTTTTTCCCAGGCTTACATGCCACACTGGGCAGTTGGAACAGGAGGCTTACTGCAGGAGTCCCTAGTACATATATATTTGTATGGAAATCTAACTACCACAACTACATAGAAAAAACAAAAGTATTTGTGATAATTAACTGATTATGTCAACTTGAGTAAAAAATACTGAAATGCACAGGGTCAGCAGGTTCTGGATCTGGCTGAAGGACCCATCCTTGGGTGAGTAGTGCTAGCCAATAGGTTTGTAGTCTGAGTGGAGTGAAAGGGAGAAAGCTTCACTTCTGTTTCTTTGGAGGAACTCAGGTCTCCATCCTCACCTTGGATATCACCTTCTGCTCGCAGCACAGACTCTCAGCTTCTGGCATAGACCTTTCTGCCACTTGATACAGACCTTCCTGGGACACGTCAGTGAGCTCCAGGCCTTCAACTGGATCCTCCAGGTCTCGAGCTCACTGACAGCCATTCATTCTACTTTAAACCTGACTCTGCAGGTTAGAAGCCCACATTATCCTTATATATTTGTATGTATTACATCAAATCTATTTTTCTAGTAAGCACTGATGATACAATTTTGAAGATATTTCTATTTTGTAATTAAAAATAAAAGCATTGTGTGTAAAAAGATCTTGTTGATAAGCACATTCTATCTTGTAGCTTAATATATAATTTAACTTATTTCATCCCAGTGTTTGGTAGTAATGACAAATCTAAATTTGGAAATGAACAGGAAAATTTGAATCTGAGTCTTCCTTATTTTCTAATTTTAATCTTTTCAATTCAGCCAAATTTTCTGTTCATTCTTACAAACTGCAGCAGCGAGGTGATACAGGTTAATTTCCATAGCACAGCTGAATGTTTGGGGCGCGTCCAAGCTAAGTCTTTTGAGACCCATTGAGTGTAGGTATATGTTGACCCTGTGGCTGGATCATCTTTCTTCCCAGCAGTGCTCACAGCTCAACCCACACAGGCTGAATTCCAAGGGCAACCAGCCAGGTTCTAAGTTCTTACATTGGGTTGTTGCTTACTGTATAACTTTAAGTAACTTCAAGTTTTACTATAAAGGTTACAAATGGATTTTAAAAACAGAAAATAATGTAGAAAAAAAAATTTTCCATGAGCTTATCATCAGAGACAATTATTGTAATTTTATGTATTTATTTCAGATAACAAAATGTAATCTCTTTTGCTTTCAGTCAAATTTGCTTATTTGCTATGATGTGATATATTTAACCACACAATTAATAGCTTTCAGAGGTGTGGTTAAAGTGTGCTAGTACAACTGAATTAATTTATTCTTGATAAGAAATTAAGTTACTACTATTTTACTTTTAGAAATGACTTTCTAAATTAAAAATTGATATGTAAATCTTAAAATCAGTAGTATTGTTATATGTGATTATTTTTAAGATTAAATTTCTACAGGTGTATTTTATGAATACTTTTTAAAATTGTTGTTAATAACAAAAATTACAATAACAATTCTCATGTCTAAGAACAGGCCTCAGCTGCTTCACTCTGCCACTTAATGTGTATTCTTGCAAAGTTTCAGCATGTGATTTGTGGGCAACGGTGTGTATGTGGTTATGAAAGTGTCAGCAATTTTCTGTTTGAAGTACTGTGAGTGCTTACATTCTCCTGTATTTTGCCTCATCAATACTATCATCACAGAGTGAGTTAACTATCTCTACAGTTTGTCAAACAATCATGATAGTCCAAAAACATTGAAACTGTCACTCCTTTCTGTTTTTTGACCAAAGGCCAGACTGCCTTACACTAAAGTAGTACTGATTTTGTCTAATATTTCTAATACAAATAAAGAAGCTTATCTATTTAAGATTCTTTATGTATTTATATATTTCCAAGATATTAAAATTAATATGAGACCTTCGAGTCCCCAGCCCCAAACTCCCATGGAAATTCCTGTTGACTCACTTCAGGTCTCAGGATTTTTTTATTTCAAATGTCATTTTCTTGTCTTACTCTCTAGTTTAAGCAAAATTTGCACATGTCTATGCAGAGAAAACTAGCTCTGACATATTTTTCAAATCTTTTTGTCTTAGATCTGGTCTACAGATTTGAAGCTCAAAAGTACAGGACTGGATTGTTTTTCTTTTTTCTTAGTTTCTTCATCTAGCAGATAGTGGATGGTAGCTGGAAGTGTTGTCCAAAAACATTTTCCTAGAAATTCTGATTAAAGAGAACCACGCGCATAAAAATAAAAAATTTTACCATGATACATCTTTCTTGACAACATCCTTTATCTTTATGCCCCCAGGGGGGTTATTCTTGTCATCAAGCACTTTTCGGGGTGGTTTGGGAAGCATCTCAGCATCTTCATCTTTAGAAAGGAAATAATCACAGAAAGTAGATAATAAAATTGTGGTAGAGAAAAAGACAATGTTTGCAAAAAGAACTTCAAGTTTGAAGCGTAGAAGAAAAAAGTATTCAGGTTAACTACTGTTAGAATACACCAAGCCTCCCACCTTAGTTCCTTATTTTATTATTCTTCATATAATCTTACCCTTTTCATAACTGGAGCTCAGTAACACTAATTGAATAAATGAGTAAATGAATGGACTACCAGTATCTGTTTTGCTAGAATTTAATGTAAGTATTAGGCTTTACTAAGTCAATAGTTATGAATCTTTACAATTTCTTTTTTAAATATTTAAAGACTTCTCATATTTAGACAGTATTATTTGCTCACAAATATGCTGTGAGAATAAAAGAAAACTGTAATTGAGTCCATCTTGCCTGTGGTAAACTCATTTTCAACCATCTCCAAAAAACAATTAACGATGAATAAGGAAATTCTACCTAGAGAAAAATTTCTTTCAGAAGCCTTAAGGCAGGACTTTAAAAACTGAAAATAATTCTCAGACAACGTTTCAAAGTGAAAACATAACTGCTCATTGCAACACTGCAGGTCTGACTTTAGCACACCTGTAAATGAGTCCACGACAAGTATTTGACCCAGATATGATTTGTTGTTACACAGGAGGTGAGGAGTAAGAAACATTACTATAAAAAGTGAATCTTTAAATAGTTGTATTTATTTAACTTATCAATATTCTTATTGTATATTTATAGTTGCCTCTTTGTCTACATATGGTGAATTAAATGTGATCATAGGTACTGTGAGGTTGCTAACACTGAAAACTAGAGTCTCTATGCTAAGAATGGGGCTCTGAGGCTCCTTTGACATGTAGGATGCCCCACAAATGATGCTAAGCCAAGAAGGATGGGAAAATAAAGCTGTCCAGGGCTGGGGATATAGCTCAGTGGTTCCAGCGCCTGTCTTGCAAGCACAAGGGCCCAGGTTCAATCTCCGGTAACCACATAATTATACTGGGCATGGAGACACCCCAGCACCAATCAGTACCACATAACACAGTGCTGGGCGTGTTGGCTCATGCCTGTAATCCCAGCACTTGGGAGGCAGAGGCAGAAGGATTGCTGTGATGTGAGTTTGAGGCTGAGCTTAGGGCCAGGCTGAACTACAAAGTGAGACCCTGTCTCAAAAGAAAAGAAAGCTGTCCACATCCTGGCAGCCTTAGAAACAGACAACACAAGAAGAGTCCCACAGAGGAAGCCAAGGAATGGATAGAGTGCCCAAGATCACACCCCCAAATCTACCAGACACACCTAGAGATGTGCTTTAGTGATCTTCTAGGTATCTCTCAAACCAGTGTGACAAGGTTAATGTCACAGATAATCAGTTTCTTCTTATCACATGGAGTACTCATATTTTCACTCTAGCTGCTGTGTTGTAGGTCAGTGCAGTGAGCATAAGCCTCACTGTGCTAAATGCTAAATGTGCTAATTATGTAAGGGAAACATTTTGGAAGTAGATACTCCAGCCATATTGTGCATTTGAGTTGCCTCTACAGAGAGCAGGGAACAGTGAAATCCACCTCCTAGAACTCTACTCAAATTGAAGATCTAAAAGCAAAATAAATGACTGCTATTCCTTTAACCCCCTGATTTTGGAATGGTTTATTTAGAGCAATAGTTTGCTAAAATATCTCTATATCTGCTGCACAGATTTCAATGTTTATTTTTTCTAAATTGTGTATGCTTCTTTGTGATGTGTGATAATGTAACTTCCCAAAGTATTGTTTAAATAGCATTTTCATTGTCACATTCAAAATTTAATGGCATAGTGTTGGTAATGCTAGCTTGTTTGATGAGGGAAGCCATGAGACTTAATTTTATGCTCATTATGCCTGCTTCAAAGTGACATTGTATCTTGCCAACTATGTTAGATCTACCGTTGAAATATATAGAATGAATCTCATAGAAAATGTTATCATTTTTAATCATCAAAAATATTAAGCTTTAAGGAAAAATAAGATTGTCTTTGGAGTATGCAGAACTCTGATTAAATTTTGGTGTGATTCTAAATGTTTAGTTTGTGCCTCCTAATTAATACTGTCAGAACTTAGATGCTCTTAAATAATCTTAGAGTAGAAATACTATGCTGATGATGCAAGCATGACTGCCAAACCTTGGCTCAGCCTAATACACAGGAGTTCCAGAAGTCTCAAAGGTCAGTGGAGCGAATACTGACAAGTTCCCCTGAGACTGTGTGTGTAACAAACTATCTTTAAGGCACCCATCAAAATAGTCTCCCTCCAAATAAATAAATAAATAAAGGCCTTCCCGACCTTCCTCTACTTCAGACAAGGTAGGGTAACTTAGACAATTCAAGAAAGATATTCCAAAACATGAACCCCCTAAAACAGAAAATCAGCTTCTGAGTAACCATGCCTGGCATTGTGGTATGTGTTATGTTGGGGATCAAACATAGGCCATTGTGTTTGCAAGGCAGGCGCCAGAACCACTGAGCTAAATCCCTGGCCCCAAGTTAAATGTATGTGTCTTTTCATATCCTTTCATTCTATGTAGACTCTGCTTTGTTGACAGTCCTTGAAGAATTAATAAGTCATGTAAATCTAACTGAATCTTATCTTTGTTTTTTAAAATTCTTCAGGGAAGTTATTTTATTCACCTATATAATGTACTCTCTTTACAAAATAATTCATTTCACTTAAAATAGAAACAATTAAATATATTTGGATAAACAACATGTATTAATATCATATATAAATAATTATTTTAAATTAAATTAAATTATCTAAATATTTAAATAAACATATATATATATATATATTTATACATACATACATACATACATATACAAGAAGTATCCAAATAAAATACTGAAGCATTACATAATATTACCTATTAGAATACAACACAGCGCAGTCATTTCACAACTGACCAACTCAACTGAGTTGTGAACTGAGGTTGGGAGTACAATTCCTACTGGCACAGTCCGAACACAGATATGCGCTCACACCAAAGGTGAAATAGAAAAAAATGAATGTAAAGTTAACCTTTGACCCCCAGTAAGCTGTGTCAAGTGTGAACTGAGTTGGAAAGTGATCTTTTGAGGATTATAATGACGATGAGTAAGACATACAAAGCAAAGAATGCAGTTGATCTTGGGGGAGCACCCCTGTAATTCTTGCACTCTGGGAGACTGAGGAGGGAGAGTTGGCAACTCAGTCCCAGCCTGAGCGATATAGTGACTTGGCAAGAGTCTATCTCAAAAGAAGTTAAAAATAATAATAATAATTAAAGGGTTAGGAATGTAGCTCTGGGCAAAATCTCTGGGTTCAGAGCTGAAAAATGCATTTTCACTGTATAAATATGTTACTACTTGACAAGTAATATACATGTGAACATATTCATTACCATTAAAATGGTTAAAATATTTTAAGGTTTAATAAGGAACTGGAAGTTTGCCTCAGTGATAAAACGCTTCTTTAGCAAGGCCCTGGTTCAAATCCCAATACCAAAAAGAGGTTGAGGGAAGTCAAATTCAAACTAAGTGCTGACAGATCACTTTTCAGGATGTGAACTCTTCTGCAATAGTAATGTATCCAGTCCTATCTGGATGCAGTGAGGTTGTTTTCTCCCTTGACCTGTGGAAGGGCACTAGCGTGACCAGTTCTCTAACTGCTTTCATCTTGTCACTTGCTATTCATACCGTGGGAATGCCACAATCCCCGCAGAACATCGCCAGACACAAAATCCTGAAAACCATCAAAAGAGTTTGAGGGCGAGGCATTCTAATTTGCTTCCTAAGTTTCATTATCAGTATTGATGAAAATGTCTCAATTCTGCAAATAGTTGTGCCTCAGTAAGATGTTGACTTCAGTAGCATTCTGATTGTGATTTACAGCAGCTAATGGGAATTATTCTATTTAGATGTTTAAGAGGCTTTTTCTCATTTCCTACTCAGGTTCAATCATAAAGGGCTTAATCACTCAGAAGACATTACTGAATTAGAATGCATTAACTGCTTAATAGCAGAAAAAAGGAGCAACATGGAAACCAGTGAAATTCTGTTAGGAAGAAACTAAGTTCATTCCCTTTCATTCTTTTGTTGATTTGTTGAAATTTTTGATGTGTTTTCAATCAGGATTTTTGTTCTGCTCCATCTACCAGTTTCACCTCACCTTAGATGCACATATTTATGCTTCTGCAAAATAGGAAATCTATACCTGTGCGGTCAGAGTTTCCAAACCACACTGCATGAGCACAGAATTTAGGACATTCTTATATTTATATAAGGAAACAAACAAACAAATATTAGGTGAAATGCAAGTCACAGAAATTCTTATTTTTGTCTTAACCCAAGCCATCAATAAGAAGAAGCTGTTCTATTAAAAAAAAAAAAAAAGAAAAAATGGGGCAGTGAGCAGCTAACACACATTAAGAGAATAAAGTAAGTGAAAATCATGTTTAGAGTTAGACAAAACAGTTAGCATTCATTTTTAAAAATTGTGTGTGTGTGTGTGTGTGTGTGTGTGTGAATTTTTGAGACAAGGTCTCACTTTGTAGTTCAGGCTAGTGTTGAACTCAGCCTAAAACTCAACATCCCACCCTTCTGCTGGGATTACAAGCATATAATCCCATCTCACCCAGCAAGCACTCATTGTAAATATTTTGCAAAAATCAACAGTGGGCAAGGCTACCCTAAAGTTATTTATAACTGAATATTTAAGCAGAAAAATAAGCATCAAACTCAACAATTCATTTGACTGTCTCCAAGTGCATCTGCAGTCCATGGGAGGCTTAATATAAACCACAGAGCTGGTTTCCAGCGGTCAGCTCTGTATTCCCAGGTGGATGCAGCAAAGGTTCTTTCTTTGCACGTCTTTTTGCCTCTTCTAATGTGAGTGCCTCACATTCAAGTTATTCTCCATCTTTTCTGGAGGTATTTTGCCTTGCCATCTGATATTAGAAGCTTACAGGAAACCCCACACCTTCACTCTCACCTTTCATTTTCCTCCCAGGTCCTTCACTGCTCACCTGAAGCACTGCTCCTTCACTTACATTAAATTCTCTTCAGTTTTCCATAGTCACTGAAGTCATCATATCTTCTCTTGTCTGCGGAGAAAGTCTTTGGAAGTGCTTCTGCTGCCCAGGAAATCCTTTTTCTTCTGCTTTCCCTGTTACTCCTTTACACTTTTACTGTTTTGTTTATTTTCGGTATCTTCAGACAAAAATATCAAGATGGTTCATAGGGAAAGTACTCCCTCTAAGAAAAGCAAGGGCAGATTTTCCAGCTACTATCAATACATGATAATAGATTATGCTGAGACCCATGAATGTAACATACCAACCAGTGAGCCATTGTATATGCAGAGTCTAGAGAGCATCTCTAAGGATAAAGTATTTGAGACATAAATATTGAAAAGAATTCAGCAAAGGAGAAGACCTAAAGAGCATTCCAGGGCCAAGAACTTAGCTCAGTGGTTCTAGTGCCTGCCTTGCAAGTGCAAGGTCCCTAGTTCGATCCCCAGTAACCACATACAATGCCAGGTGTGGTAACTCATGCCCACAAGCAATCAACACCATATTTCACAGTGCCAGGTGTGGTAGCTTATGCCTATAATCCCAGCACGTGGGAGACAGAGGTAGGAGGATTACTGGGAGTTTGAAGCTCACCTGGGCTACATAGTGAGCTCAGGACCAGCCTGAACTACAAAGCAAGACCCTATCTCAAAAAAATGAAAAAAAAAAAACAAGAAAGAAAAGCTTTCCAGACAAAGGTAGTAACAGGCTAGCCAGGAGGATAAAAAGCACTTGAAAACTGTAAACAGAAATAAGCACAGGGAAGCAGTAGCCCAGTGTACAGGACAGTGCTAGGAGATAGTTTATTGGGGTAGGGAGAGATCATATAGCATAGGTTCTTACAGAGAAGCAGAAGAAATGTCATTAGATTATGAAAACCAAGAGATGGTGGCAATATTTTCTAAAAGGCTGAGAAATTATTCTGACTTACATCTTTTATTTTAGAGACAATGTAGAGTTAGGGACAACAATGACTTTAGATAATGACAGAAAGTAACAGTAAAATGTGTATTGGGTAATAGTAAGATGGTTAATACCAATTCAGAGTTCCTTGTATGCCAGTTATTTTTGCATATTGTGCAAGTCAGAAAGCCCACAGGCTCCTGTGACACAGATATTATTATTTATGATTTAACAGTGAAGAAATGACCCTCAAGAATGTGAAAGAACATTTTCAGGGTCATACAAGACTCTACTTGATTGGAGTCATGTCTAGTTACAAGGATTCCACACTTCTCTTGTACATTACAATTTCAATGAATCAAAGAATCCTACAGTTTTCTTGTTTTCCCTTCTCCAGAATATATACCTAGATTATTTAAAAGTTATGATAGAAAACGATACAGCAGATTAGCAGAACAAATGATACTTGTGATAAATTCTCTAAGCATATGCATCAACTCATGAGTTCTACTGTGTTACAGCTATTGATTTATAAAAACAGGCCTGGTTTTCTATATAAGATACTCAATCTTGTAGCTTTCAGGCTTCAAGATAATATAGTTTGGGTACAATGTGCAAAGTCACCAACTAAAATCTATAACAAAGAAAAAGAAAGCTGATTTATTTCCACTACAAATAAAGCAGACAGAATCACTTTATCTGATTTTTGTTTTGCCGCTGTGAAAGAGAAGGTTACTGAAAGAGAAAGAGGCAAGAGAAAACCCTTAATTTAATGATAAAGGAGATTTTTCTCAGTATATTTATACTAATACTACTTTATTGCTTCCTCTAGCCCTTCATTAAATCTTTTTCCATCAAAAACTACATTATTCCATTTTCTCATTCTGAGCATAATTCCTTGAGCATATTACACATTTGATGTTTCATATAGATTGGGTTATTAATAGTCTTAAGCTTGTAGAATATAATGATTATCCAAATGATTTTCTTAGGAATCATATACCAAAGATTAGGAGGACACAGCAAACCAATATTATGTGTCTACTTTGTTACTGGTGACTCAGTAATTAAAAAGACCCTGAAGAATATGACAAAACTCACTTCTGAAATCTGGAGATGAAAAAGAAGTGAAACCAAGTGGGTCAATCTGATATATGATGTCATTTACTTTGTGATAAAATTCCTCATGTTTCTCTACATATGAAAGTATCTATTAAGAGAGCTCTATCTATATATATAATAAATTTGTCTTTATATAGCTTTATGTATAGGGTAAAGAAATAAAAATATGTCTGTCACTTCCAGTTGTATTGAAAAATAATTGAATTAAAAACAACAGACAGTTTCCAAAGGCACAAATTTTCATAGACAATATTCCTTCAATGTATTGATTCAAAATTTATGGCAGAAGTGACACATGAGAATTGTTGTTGCATAAGAGAAAGGGGACTGTCTTGGGATGGAGTTAGAGTGAATAAGTATCCATATAAATCAGCCATTCATATGTGTATATTGAAGTGTATAGGTTATTCTAGGGAGCATGAAAAATCCCCAGTGAATCCTTACCATGTATTTCCAGAGAGCATTTTTCAATCAATAGTCCTCCTCACTGAACTAAATGTTTCATGTGCTCTCTCCAGATAACCAGAGGGAAGAAAACATAATTGTGATAAATTTACTCGAGACAGGTAATAGTCACTAAAATATCCATAAGTGATATATTGTAAAGAAGAAAAGTAATCATGCCTAATTGCCTTTAGATTCGATTTTTTTCCTCTCACATTACATGCTACTTTGGGAGAACAGTACATCGATATAGGGCCCCAGAGAAAACTCCAGAGGCACGAGGGTCAGGTGTTATTCAATAACTTCAGCAGCAAGCCAGCAAGTTTGGCTTGTTTTTGGATTTTCACCTCAGATATACAAGAAGCACAGGACTCGTGGTTCACATTTATAAAATTATGTAAGGAAAGTCAAAAGTTTGTGTCTCTATTGGTATACTACTGAAGTTAAATAAAATGTAGGTTTAAGTTGAATCAATTTTTTACAATATGGTTCTTTTCTAGGGATCCTTTTTTGATTTGTCACTAATGATCTAACAGAATTGATTAGTACTTTGCTTGGTTTTGTGAATTAGTTTATATAAAACACGAACTGCATTATCACATACAATGGAGATATCACATAATTGTGTCTGTTCCTCCTGTTTCACTAAATAAGCGCTGCCGATAAGTTCATTTTGCCAACGAATTTACAAATATCTTAGTACATTGAATATCATGTTGCGTGATCTTTCCTCAGTCCACCCATCCATTCCTTTCTCCTTCCACTCTTCCTTCTCTCCTTTCTCTAATATACATATAATAACAGCACAAAAAAAGCAGGAATTCACTACATGCTTACACACTGTACTGTACAAAGTAATATTTTGGAACATTAAAACTCACCTTCTGATTCCTTCACACAACCACACAAAAGCAAAAGTGTTGGCTTCTTCCGGTGCATCTAAGTACTTCCGTGTCCACCCTCGAGTCGCCTCCATCTGTGCATCGCTCTACATCACATCAGGACACACCACACCCCGCGCTCCCCCCGCCTCAAGCTTCCTCCTTCTCTTCCCTTTCCCTTCCTCCCTCCTCTTTTGCTCTTCTGCACTTCTTTTAGCTCATAAGCTCAGTTCTTTTCAAGGTTAAGGAGATAGTAGGAAAACACCTTCCTCCGTACATAATATCATTTTAAATTTTAGGTTGTCATGGCAAAATGATTCATAAGGTACATTGTTTCCTTAAAAAAGTTTCCTTAAACAACAGAATTTTTTTTGTGTTTGCACTCTCCTAGCTGTATTTAAATGTAGAGATCTCATAAAAAAGTTGTCATATACAACACTTTAAAATACGTACTCAGACGTAAGTAAGAAGAAATCTGAATATTAAAATTTAAATATTAATGAGCTAATTCAAATTCACCTTTTTGAGTTTTAACAAGTACTAATCAACGCATTTTTATTCTGTATGTCTTCATTTGTGACACTACTTTAAATAGCAATTAGATTCAAAAGGGCCATCACAGAAGTCACCTTTGAACGAGGTTAGACCTCCGACACAATCATTTAATTTCCCAGATGATGGATGAAAATATTCTAAGAAACTCATATGATTTTATTCTATTTTAAGACAGTACTTTCAACATGATTCTTGATATCTTTGTAGGCATAAGTTCTTAATATATATCAACCACTGTGCTTGTCAATTTACATTATCTCAAATCTTTAAAATACTTCCAAGTCTGAGAGCAACAAAGGCAACATACTAGACAGCAAAAGCCGGAGAAAATGTGTTATATGTCAGGTAGGAAGTGATAGAATTCCACTGAAATGCATCATATCCATCACTGACTAATTCAATGTCTCCAAAATATAAACCCTTTCTTATTATTTTACAGTGTTTCTCTTCCCCAAAATAAATTTACAACATTAATATATAGAAGAAAAATTATTTTATTAAAAATTGCTTAGTTGTGTGGTACAGAAATAAATTCATAAAATTAAACATACTTAGTTTAGTAAACGCTGGAGCTGTTAAGAAGACTTTTCCACAGAATGAGTTTTGGAGCTGAGCCTCCACTACTTTCTCTCCCTCCATTTTGATGGATGGAATGTTATGACCTTCATCATTAATATTTGGTTCATGTCATCCAAGGACTTAACTCTGGCACTGCACCTGCTTCATATTTGATCTACTTCACTTTTAAGAACATCTGAAAATATATCTAGTGAATTACCTCTCTTAAAAATACCTGTAATCAATGCCCATATTTACTGAACATGTTGCATACTTTCTCACCTATGTGGTACTTGTAATTCTATTTAACAAAAAAAATTTTTGCATTTTTGTGACTAGAATTCCCTTAATATCTAAGATCTGATCAGGTTAATTCTCATTTTGTATTTGAAGTAAACAGTCTATGGCCCAGTAGCGAGAAAAGATCTATGAAACATCTCATACTTTGCTTCAATTCAATACAGAACTTTATTGTCAACATTTAAGCTTAATTTATCTTAACCACTTTCTGGTATTTTATAGTAATAGAGATTCATGATTAGAACTTTAGTTTCTTAGTGGCCAGTGCCTTGTATTGCTGTACTTAAAAACTTTTGGTTCTGTCATATCTGTTTCCTCTTCTTCATTTCAGCTAACCTAGCTTTAATTTATATTCTCAGTAGACATATCTTACACAGGTGAATGTGTGTCCTAACTTCTCTCCCTATCTTCAATCCCACCTGTTTAATTTACTCTTTCTTCAAGTCAAGGACAACTCTTCTAAAACTTAGAAATTATCTGTTCAGAAAATATTTAATGGTTTTGTTGGTTGACAAAATAAAGTTGAAAGTTATTTTTCACTATCTGATATTTTACAGTAATAATTTACAGAATATAATATTTTATATGATATTTTTATTTTACAGTAATAATTTACACTATCTGATATTTTTAAAATACCAGATTCTAGAAGCAAAGATGAGTTAGAAACAAAGACTCTCTTTCTGGAAAAACAGCTAAGATTGCTGGGGAAAATATTCAAACATCACATTAAATATATCAATAAACATACGAAGTAAAAGATACCCAGGTTACAATTAAACAAAGATGGAAACCCACATGGATAAGCAAAACATGGAAACCACAATTGCTACCAAAAACATCTGCCTAGTCAAGGAAAGGATTTAGATGGCAAGAGATAAAACTCAAGGAGAAATAATTTAGGAAATCTAGTAGTAGATAGCTTCTCAGACTAGTACTCAAAGGAGAGTCAAAATTTAATTGTCAACACTTCTACACTTTTCCCTTAAAGGATTCAAGGAAGACCACTGATTCAGTAATTTGAAACTTTAAAGGAAATGGTTGAGATGAGCTTGTGATAAGGTCATTCTGAATACAGTGTCATAGTCCAAAATTCAAATAGTTAATTTTCTATCTTACCAAATGTTTTTAAGGTTATTATTTTATCATATTATTGAAAATAGTAACATAATTTTATATATAAATTGATAAATTCGTCATATAGATTGAGTAATAGACATTTGTTGAACAGCCATTTCCCTATACTCTGGCTTTGGTACTCCTGTTTTTCCTTAGAAAATTACTTCTTCCTTATTAGTTCTTGTTTTTGAATGAAACTTTTTTTAACTATTAGAATCCATTGCCATTTCAACTGCAGTCCAAAAATTCATCCCAGGCCTTTTAAATGTGTCAGAACTTAGATGGACAGAATTTCTGGTAGACAATGAGAGCAGAGCTGGGCAGATAGGTAGATAGCTGATATACATGCTTTGAAATAAAAGGAATAATTGTTTATATTGATTTTAATTTAACAAATATAAGATATAAAATCAAAATTACTGAAAAATATTTATTTTTGGTTATCATGAATGTATCTAAACAGACAAATATTCAGCCCTTTCTCGCTAAGAATGGAATATAAGATGGGAGATGAGGAAAGATCAGAAAAACTAAGAACTTATTAAGTCTATATATTAATCCTATGGAGGATTTTTTCAAGATTATATAGAAATATCATTACAATATTTCTTTTTAATTGATTTTATTGGTACATTTTAGATATGCATTATGATCACATTCAACATTGAAAGTTTATACTTATACATGAAACATCTTGGTTATCATTTTTTCCCATTTCCCTGCCCTCCATACGACCTCCAGCCCCTATATATGTAATATTTGTTTCCTTTTTTTAAATATCAAATTCTGTCTTTCCCTTTTTTACTTTCCCCTACTCTCTCTTTCCCTTTTGCTTTTCAACATTTTCTTCCTATTTCACATTACCTGGTATACATTTTGGTATTCACTTACACCTTCAGTATCTCATACTAGAGAAAAGATATGAACAGCAATCCTCTTGCCTCTGCATCCTGAGTTCTGGGAATAGCGACATCACCATGCCCAGCATTGTGATATGTGGTACCAAGGATCAAACTCAGGACCTTGTGCTTGCCAGGCAGATACTGGAGTCACAGAACTAAATCTCCAGTCCCAAATTTATCAGTCTTTATGGCTAAGTAATACTCCATTTTATTTTTTTAAAAACAAATCTTTAACCAGTCTGCCATTGATGGACATTTGGACTGCTTCTAAGACTTAGCTATCATAAAATGAGTTGCTATAATCATGGATGAACATATGTCTCTGTGGTATGATTCTTTTTTTTTTAATTATCTTTCGTGTATCTACCTACATATAGTTAGATACATGAAGATAGATACATGAAGAATATATAGAAGTAGAAGAGTACAAGATATAGAAGTAGAAGATATAGAAGAGTAGAAGATATAGAAGTAGAAGAGAAGTAGATATAGGTAGATACATGAAGATTAAGATTAAGGTCAAATGGGACCTTAAATTCTAGTTTTCTAAGGAATCTCCATGTTGATCTCCACAGTGATTGCACTAGTCTACGCTCCAACTATCAATGGAGAAGTGGTTCCTTGCTATTTTCCATAAATTATTCCTTTCCTGTTCACTGGCTGCAATACTATCTTCTATGTCTCATATTTGAGTTTCACAGTCATTCATCCTATTTTGCAAACTTTCATCTCTTGGAAATATGTTTGAAGCTGTTTAACAAATTCCATTACTTTCATAATCTGACATTATGGTTAGAAATCTATCATGCTCCTAATCTCTTCTTTAGTACTATGGAGCATATCTTCCACTATGAACACATGTGTTTTTATCTGAGATTATTTCCAATTTTCATTTTATTAGATCTTGTTTTCTTACCTGCTCTGAGAGTTCTGGTGTTTGAGCTTCAGTTCGCTTGGTTTCCATTTTCCCTGGTTTCCCCTGTAGTGATGATGTTTATGTTTGAGTTTTTGAATTTTTGCTCATTTCTATTTTTTGTTGTCTCCGATCTTTTTCATTTAACTCCTGGCCTGCTATCTGGGCAATGTTTAATGCAAGTCTCTTTTTTCTTAATATTTGGAAGCTTTAGGAGATGGATACTTCCTGGGTTGTCCTCCTTGGATCTATAATGGCTTTTAAGTGGTCTCAGTCTTGGCACACCATGAAAAATATTTAAACAGAACAATCCCATAACATGGGTTGACATAATACAATCAATATTATCAGTGGTGGCAAACACAGTACAGGAAATGATAACCTTTGGAAATTACTATTCTGATACCTTTAGCCTCATGAGTTACATCAGTGACTATATGCCAAAGTTTACAACTAACAAGAAATATGCTTACAACGTCCAAGTCCTTCAATATAGCAGCATCATCCTTTGGGAATAAAGGGTGAACAAGGAGATGAGGGGATAGAGATAGAAAGAGAGGCAGAGATTATAAATAGGGCTATAGGGCTGGGGATTTATCTCAGTGATTCCAGCACCTGCCTTGCAAGCACAAAGTCCCTAGTTCAATCCGTGGTAACTACATACTACAATGTTGGGCCTGGTGACTCATGCCCACCAGCAACCAGTACCACATGCCACAGTGCTGGTCATGGTGGCTTATGCCTGTAATCTCACATGGGACTTAGAGACAGGAGGATTGGTGTGAGTTTGAGGCTTGCCTGGGCTACATAGTGAGCACAGGGCCAGTCTAAACTACAAAGTGAGATACTTTCTCGAAAGAAAGAAAGAAAGAAAGAAAGAAAGAAAGAAAGAAAGAAAAAAAAATAGGACTATAGGGTAGATAAAGATCATAGAAACCCCAGTAAACTGATAGAGGGTAGAAGATGTAAGAGACAGAAGGAAAAACTTCAAAACAGAACACTAACAACAGCAGGACCACTACAAACTGTATTTAACCTCCGATAATAGTACAGAAGAAAGAAAAAGTCGAGAAGGCTGAAATCCATTGACTTCTAGGCACTGATACTGATCAGAGGAGAAGAGAGGATGAAGGAACAAAAGAAGAAAATAGGCAGCAATAGGCAATCAAGAGACTATTTTCTCTCTCATATAAAACTAAAAACAGTTGAGAGAAGAAAAAAATGAAATTGGATAAACTCAACAAGAGAGTAGAGAAATAAAGAGTGAAAGAGAGGTCTGGGGGAAAAAAAGAAAGAAAAAATGACAACAGCAGCAACAACAAAAAAAACCAAAAGGCACTACCAAAAGGGCCCTTCATAACCTGTATCTTCTGTCTCCTGGGATAGTATGGGCAGTAGCACACAGATCAGAGTTGACTACTCACAAGGAGACAGCCATTGTCCCTTGTGTACATTCCAACTATGATGCTTGAGTTGAGCTCAATGCACTCCTGCAGGCTTGAACTCTGCAAGAGTCCAGGGCTCTGTAGGTGGGGCTGACTCCACAAACTCACCAATGGCTGTCATCAACAGGACTTCTTCACTTTCCTAGTGGTTGTTTCTTGACAGGACAGTCACCCATTGAAGGGCTCTACCTAAGTACCAGCACTGCTATCTCATTTATTTAGTGTGTGCAGACAAGAAGATGGAATCTCTGTGGGTTGGTCATGCAAGACCTCAAGGCCCACGTGCTGTGGGGTAGGTGGGCCAGAGGCTTGCCAATGCAGGAGCAGCACTTACTTGGCACTGCAACAGAAGTAGATGTAGTCTCTGTAAGGTCTACAATATTTCAACTAAGACAAGACTTTAATTTAAGCAGTTGACTTTTTGACATAATAACCATTTGTTCAGACAAAAGGTAAATTGTCATTTGTTCTTTGATGATGACCATTCTCTCTGGAATAAAAGGGAATCTCAAGGTTGTTAATTTGCATTTTTTAATTGTCAGAGATGAAGAACTTTTCATGTATTTATTGACTACCTGTACTTCTTCTGAGAAGTGTTTGTTCTTTTTACTTGCACATTTGTTGACTGAGCCTTTTATTCTGAGATATTTCATTCTTCTCACTTATTGTATTATGGATGTTAGTCATCTGACTAGGAAAGAACTGGCAAATGTTTTTTTGTTGTTGTTCATTTGTTTGTTTTGTTTTTTGTTTTTTCATTCTGTAGATCACCGTTTTACTCTGTTGTTTCTTTTTCTATGCTGTTAATTTGATATGATCCCATTTGTTTCTGTTCTGGAAGTCCGTGCCTATACCTACGACTTCAAGAATTTTGTACCTATTTTATTTCCCAGCAGATTGTGTTTGATTCATTTTTATGTATTTTAGAACATGATGAGAGATACAGATCAAGATTTAATCTTCTACACGTGGATAGTCAGTTTTCAAAGTATCATTTCTTAAAGAAGCTCTCTTTTCTCTAGTGTACATTTTTGCTTCCTTTGTCAAAGATCAAATAATTGAATCTATTTAATGTTGTTTCTGCATTTTTTGTTCTATTCCTTTAATTCACATGTCAGTTTCTGTGCCAATACCACCGTGCTATTTTTAGCACTTACCTTTGGAGCATTATTTCAAATTGGGGACTGTGATGCCTCCCACTTGCTTTTGTTACTCAGGATTACTTTTGTTATTCTGGCTCTCTTCTGGTTTCATATGAATTTTAGAATTATTTTTCCAGTTCTAGGAAGACAGTCATTGGTGTTTTTATTGGGACTTGTTTAGCTTTTATACTTGTTTTAGAAATATGACAATTTTAACTGTATTTCTTTTGCTTTTCCAGAAACAAGGGATATCTTTCTAATTTCTGCTGCCCTCTTCAATTTCACTTTTCAAGGGACTGCATTTTTCATTATATTGTAGAGGTCTTTCACTTACTTGATTAGCTATTAATTGCAAAGCATTTAAAATTTTTTGATGCTTCTATGAATGATATTTTTTCCTAATTTCTTGCTGAGTGAGTTCATTATCAGTGTCCAGGAATGTTACTGATTTTTGTGTTTGTTTTTTGTCCTGCTACATTGTTCATTTTAATCATTCATTTCAGGAGTTTTCATTGTATTGGGGGGTCACAAATAATGGCAAGGCTCCTGAAAATAATTACCCTTCTATACTGTTGATGGGAATGTAAAGTGGTAAAAGAATTATGGAAATTCCTCAAAAACTAAAATAAGAATTTCTATTCAATACAGCTATTCCCCTTTTAGGAAATAGAATCTTCTCATGTTAATGGCATCATATTACAGTGATACAAACATCCTGTATTTACAAAAGCACAATTCATAATAGCTAAATCTTGGAAACAGCCTATATGTTCATTAACAGGTGAATAGATAAGAAAATGTGGTATTTACAAAAGTGAAGTACTAATCTTCCACAAAAAAGAAAAACATGAGTTATTTGCAGGAAGATGGATGTTCCTTGGTACTATAATGTTAAGATAAATAAATCAGACACACGAGTTTGAATATTATATGGCTGCTCTTATATAGAAAGCCACAGTGTAAAGAGCAAAATAAAAGATAATAAAGAGGGAGATGAATCTTTGTTAAATTGGAAAAGGATCAATAAGTGGAGAGAAAAGAAGGGAAAGAGTTTTTTTGGTTTTTTGTTTTGTTTTGTTTTGTTTTTAAGTTAGTTAAGATGTGTTATATACACGTGTCAGCTCCCCATGAGGAATGGTGGTGGTGTTAATTTATTTTTAAGAGAAGATCATAGCTCTCTCCCCTACCCTGTGATGTAAACCCTCTAACATAGTTTACTTCTCTATGCACTGACTGGTATTTTTGTTGCTTACCTTACACTGAGTAATTGATACTTATTGGAGCACCCTGACCATATGATGAAGGTGATAATTGAAAAAAATAGCTCCCAGTTAGGCTTACCATTAGCATATATAATAAACATAGGTTTCACTTGTGTAATTCCCATCATGGGCCAGGCCTTTTGATAAGATTTTTAAGTAATTTATAAGCATCCCAGACATATGAAGTACACTGCACAATCATCCTGAATTTACGGACAGTTAAATACATTGTACATAAGATTTACACACTCAAGAGTAGTACATAGAAAACCATGATATGAAGGTGGCACTCTTTAAGTTCATCTACTATAACCATTAATCCTGACATATCAATTTAATTGGTTTAAACAGTGTCTAGTCTGTTAGAAAAGCACAATTCCAAGTGTGTGATAGAAGCATCCAGAACGCTTGTACTCTGGATGCAATAAAAGAGAGAGAAAGAAGGAGTTGGCATGGATTTGTTTTTGGAAGCTCTGTTCTGAGCTTGAGTCAATGTGATTTTTGCTGCTCTTGTCACCTGTAGACATTGTATTTCAGGTTCATCACCGTGACAATGCAGACATACCGAGGACTCTCCAGGCAACTTCTAGACTGTTCTTACACTGGAGCTACACCCTGGGTCCCTCTCAATTCACAACTTCCAGCTTCTCAGATAGAACAGTTACCATACCCTCTGGCTCTCCAGTACACAGTCTGTATGGATTCTCTGGGCTTCCGTCTGCAAACTGACCTAGTAAATCCCCTTTCACACTAATACATGTATTTTCCATCAGTTCTCCCTTTCTAGAGGACCCTAAACAACATGTCAACTTATGCTACTCATGGGTTTTGGGCTAAGAATTCTTGCAAAAGTTCAAATTAAGTGAACTCTAATGTGTCCATGGGGATAGTAGTCAGATTTTGTAGATTAACCATTGGGTTAGTTTTCTCCATGCTAGGAAAGCTCCCATAAATGTACACACTGTCTAGTCCCATCAGTATATTGACAAAACTAATGTACATTTTGTCTCACATATTTGATCATTTTGACTCTCTTAAATATATTTGTATTTTAGGTGATAATGGAATTTGCTTTTCGTTTCAGAAAATCATAAACCGTAGGATGCTAGACTTGAATGTAGAAATATATCAAATTAGATAGAATTGCACCAAGACAATTCTTAAATGTTGTCCTGGTGCAGCTCAATCTTGATATTCAGGGGATCAAGAGACCATACAGTAGAATACTGAAACTTTAATTTACAATACCATCTGTGAAATGTTTTAATATAAAATATCCATATTTATATGACTTGATATGTCTTGAATCTCTTAAAAACACTTTTAACTTGTTATTCAACATTATTGGAAAAGTGTCCTATTTTGTTACTCCAGCGGCATAACTTGGGGATTAGAGCAGCAGGAGATATTTTGGGGTGCCATTATTGGCCAAAAGAAAAGCGATATTGTAGCAGTTCACTTCATTCAGGTATGCTGGAGGATGACAATTGAAAGACTTCCCTAAACAGTGCTAATTCTAGCTATGACACTGCCTACGGCCTTTGCTATGCTTGCTTAATACTGAGTTTCCAGGAGGTAGCAGTGTGTATTGGTATGAAGTTATTGATTCATGCGATTTCATCAAGAAACTTCACGAGATTTCTCGAAGCTGAGACAGTTTGAGCTTCACATTCTAACTAGAGCCTAATGGAAGTCCCTTCCACAGATGAAAGTAAAGTAAAATAGTTATTGCCTTGGAATTTCAAAAACGTTTTACAGCTCCCACTAATGTCTTCTTGCAAAAAATGAGCCATCTTCTCATGTATTCTAAATTAGAACTGTGTAGTTAGCAAAGATCAAAAAAGATTAAAAGCATGGTGTAAAGTCAGCCTAGACCAGGGTTTAGCATTTTTTTTTTTTTTAGAATACTGCTCTCCCATGCTAAAGGTTATTTAAGAAACTCTTCAATCTCTACAGAATGCGTGCATCATTAAATTGTAATTTGCACACTAAAACATGTATGAAGTTCTGTCAAGTATTATTAATGATTAAATAATTAGAAAATATACTACAATTCACTCAGTCTTTAATGTCCCTGAAATCCACGGCGTAATGGTAAGCAGAGACAACACTAAATTGCAATCCCTTGTTGTCCAGTAATCATTTACACATTCTGAAGAAGTGAAGGTCTTACAATAATACCAATCAATAAATGATAAAAGGAAATTGTCATGTGAACTGTAAATTGAATGGGCCTTTCACGGATATCTTATTATTCACATCCTAGGGATGGTACCAAAGAGACATTCCACTTCCCACTCTGTAACCAAATGCTTGTGCAGGTTGCACTGTGATTATATTACCATCTCGGGACTTAGATCATCTTCAGCATCAGAGAGTTCTGAAAATCCCATTAAGAAATCATTTCAAGGGAATGTCAATGTTCTTTGAAATAATCTTCAATCTTTTTTTTAATCTTTTATATAAATATGTGCAGTAAACCTCCCCATGGAATGAGATAAAAGTCCTTTCATGTGTAGGTATAGAAAGACATGTATTCACAGTTACTTTACTTTCCATTTGATTGTTTTTCCAACTAAATCTAACACATATAATGTACATACTTGCCAAATTGTATTCAACTAATGCTTAACATGTTTAATACTGTATTAATAACCAAATTACATTGACAAGCCTTCATAAATCAAAAAATTTTTAAAGACTTCCATTAGAAACTAGCTTTTATTTTTTCTGAAGATTTTCTTCTCTAATAAGAAAAACATGCAACTTAATCCAATTTCCTTTCTCTTTTAACTAATCTCCATGAACTTGAGAGAATTTGTCATCATATACATCCCTGTTTTTCTGAGTGGATAATTATCAATTTTGCCTTGTTGAAGCTTTCAGATAGAGAAATTATAAATCTCTCATTTTAAAATTTACATTATAAATCTCTCATTTTCCACTTTTGGGTTTTGTGGATGAGTTGAGACCGTAAGTCTACTATCCTGATTATAAAGATAAAGTAACTCAGAAATAGTAAAGACAGGCCAGGAAGTTAGCTCAGTGGTTCCGATGCCTCTCTTCAAGCGCAAGGACCCAGGTTCAATCCCTGGTAACCACATACAGTACTAGGTGTGGAGACTCACCCCAGCAGCAACCAGTACCACATACCACAGTGCTGGGCATGGTAATCCCAGCACTCGGGAGGCCGAGGCAGGAGGATTGCTGTGATGTGAGTTGGAGGCTGAGCTCAGGGCCAGCCTGAACCACAAAGCGAGACCCTGTCTCAAAAAAAACAAAAACAAAAACAAACAAACAAAAAAAGAAATAGTAAAGATTTTTACATCTTCCGATAAACCTACATGAAGGATCATTTTATCTTATGCTTAATGCTATTTTAATTGCAAAAGCCCATGATTACCAAAGTTACCATGATTTAGTCCCGTAATCTGTTTGTATATGATACTCTCAGCCACATATTATATTTTTCTAGCATTTGGTAATGCACTGGGTTTCTTTCAGCTATATTGGCACAATTACGAGAATAATACTACTCAAGTTATAAACAGTAGATCTTATTTGAGGCCAGCTGCTAATAATAGCCTTTCCTTTGAGAAGATATTTGCCCAGTCTCCATGCTGTTTTCTCTGGTACATAAAAATGAAACAGTTATCCAAAAGAATTCTGCTTTCTCTGCACAAATGGCCAAAGGCACATCCCACTGTAACCCAGCTAGGCAATCTTTCTTCCTGGAAATTTAGAAGAGAAAACAATTCTAATTCCATCTGAACTGTACATTTGGTCTTAGGTGGCGAAAACCCCACTAAGTGGAGGTGGAGAACTGTCTTACTCAGGGAAAAGCAGAAAAATTTGGGCTACAGGAAGAATGAAAAGAATAGAGAGAGGAAGAGAGGGAGAGAGGAGGAAAGCAAATGGGAACCACTGACTAGCCTTCTTGTTACCATGCAGAGAAGTTCAAACGCTCAGGTTCCTTCTTAGATTCTGACAAAATCAAAGAAGACCATCTATTCTAGTTAAAAGGAAAGAGGATGCACCGAAAGCTAGTTCTGAGAAGATGGTGGTGACATGCCTCAAATCCCCCTCTCACTGTGTACTGTATGTAGGAGTCTTTCAAAGCAAGGAACAGGACAAGGAGAAGACAGTGAGACGATAACACACTCAAGTTTGCTTTACCACGCACAGCCATCTTTTGCTCTGTCCCTTTCCAACCTCAGTATCAACATATTCCACCACTTCGTCTAGGTTGAGGGCAGACGCAGGTGCTGGTTCTGAACTTTGCAAGAGGATGTTTGTAGAAGCCACTTATCTCTAAAAGAAAAAAAAAATGTAACTTTTAAAGTTCAATCTTGTGCTGGTTACATTCTTCCAGATTTCTAGTTTTTAGTTATGTAATATAACAGATGATTTTGAAGTTTCTTAGAATCTTTTATTAATGTAACATCAATGAGTGTCATAACATGGTAGCAATATTTTTTTTTTTTACTTAATCCTAAGGGAAGAAAGGTCCTCATATCTTTGTTAAACTTTCAAGTCTAGCTCAAGGTCATGAGTCCAACTCCTACTGCTCTTCTCTCCACACAAAGGACACATAGTCCAGGCTTATTCTCACTGGCAGTTGCTACATATGCTACGTGACTTGGTTTCCTAGGAAACTGTGTCGACTTAGTTGTAAATTTTCTTGTTCCTTGAGCTTATATTTGGGGGAGTTCTAAAAAAAAAAATACAAACTTCAGTATCAGAAATTTTCCTCTCATCTTGCCACTTGCCTCCACACACAATCTGTAGACTTTGAAGCAGGATTTACCATCCTCCAGTTTTCTCCGAGGCTCTCAAGTATGCATTTCTAGCTTTATGATACTCCCAGCTTATGTTACCTCATGAGTCATCATAGTAGTTAAAATTTATATAGAACATAAAAATAGAATACTTAACCGTGTATTGAATGACAAACATCCTGCAAATGCTTTTCATGTATTGCATTGTTTGTTGCATAGGACACCCCTGAACATTAGAATGACTATCATTTCTTTTTGGTGGATGAGGAAATGGAAGTTTCATAAAGACTAGTGGCATAATCAAATTTGAAAGCCAATAAACTTGGGAAGTAAAGATTTGAACCTATATCTTTAGGTAACATAACACTACACTTTATGGCTTTGTATCACATAAACAGAAGCAGGAAAAGAACCAGACACACTCTGGGGCCTCAGGGAACACATGGTCTGGCTGTATACTGACAGATAGGGAGAAATCTGACTCGCAGCATTTATCATTCTGTATTTATCTCCTGAGAGCAGGGCATGTCTCCACCCTCACCCCGCACAGATGTCCAAATGGAGACATCTCTTAACAAGTGGATTAATACTTAGAGCCATATGTGTGCCCTGTTCAGCTACTGCCAGGGCAACAACTCGAAACGGTATCCTCCTTCTGCCTCCGTTATGTCTCTAATTCATCTCTTCATATCACTCTTTTTTCTCATAATTTATTGTATGTGCCCAGTTTCCTTTTGCTCTTTCAGGTAGACATGCATCCAATAAACTCCTAATGGCGTGCCAGAAGACTTGATCAGAAACGTTTCACTGGCCATCTCACTTCCCTGAGATTTTTTTTTTCCTACCCCTAAGCTCCTGTTCTACACTTTCTTCAATTACGCCATCAGTTCACCTTCTGGGGACATCTGAAATAGATGGCATCCTCCCTTTCGTCATAATTTCAGTTGAAGAAACTGAGTGTTAAAAGATAAAGTGACTCAGCTAATGATTCATGCCACACAGGACTGGGGGCAGCAGAGGAAGGAACAGAAATGTTTTTTTATGCACATGTCCAGTGATCTGTCTATGGCATCTCACATAGCCATTCGGTGTTTACCACTTCAGTCATCTCTCAGTATGAGTCACAGCTTTGGTTATAAACAAAATAATCTGATTCTACAAAACTTTGAGAGGATTAAATATAAATAAAATACTTAAAATGCAGAGAATTAGTGGAAAGTTAAAGAATCTGGTTCAGGACTGCAAGAGTCTGAGTTGTGAGAAAAGTGCCTATGTCCTGTTGCTCTTTGAGAACCCAGCTGGCAGTTGTGAAGCAGCTGCGGCCACAGCATCACTGGGACATTGTGGATCCAGGTGGGGCAACACCTACTATCCTTGCACTGCACAGGCACCTGCTTCTAGAAAGACCTCAGCCCGGCCTCTGTCTATTCACATGAACTACTCTAGAGATTGGCCAAGATCAGTGTAGTGGCGGAGGACCCAGAACAGTACAGATACGTCAGAAACTGAGGCTACAGATACCTGATGAGCAAGTAAACTCAGGATAGAGCTTAGTGTCGCTTTCCTTGTAGATCTGTCTCCTAAATTTACCTGTCCTATCTCATCCCCCATCAAGGCCAAGGACACCAAGACAAGAGTGAGTAAAGTGATTTTCAGGATTTCCAAAGACATACAATTACCAGTGTTTACAACATCCAGTTCCAGAGCCCCCAGAGAGGTATCTGGAAGCCTCCAGCCATTGTCCAAAGCCTAAAATCATCTCAGATTTCAGGAACCTCTCAGCTCATCCTGTAACTTTATTTTACTGACACTCCTTAGTGATTATCACTCTGTGTGCTGAGCTGAGCAAGAATCTGATCCAAAGTCTTAACATAACAAAAGAGATAGTTTTCTATGACATGTGAATTTATTTTGGAAAGATAGAGAAGGGGTAAAGTAAACATGATTTGAAATGAGTGTGTATGCATACATATAATTGTGGTTGACATTTTTACCAAGTGTAGTCCTTAAATAACAATATCGACCCCCCACCCATTGTTATTTGTGAATACAAAACCTCTATCATAAAATGAGTATTTTATGAGAACTTCTGTGATGATTCATACCTCAGAGTTTGTGAAAAGCAAAGCATTTCTATCATACATAAGTATGCCTGTCAGCACCCTGGAGAGCCCTTCTGAAAGTTGTAGAAGATAACCTTGAAATAATGAGTGAATTCTCTTAGGTGTTTGTTTGTTTGTGTGTTTGTTTTACTAAGTTGGTAGTCAATATTTAAGTTTTAAATTTTCTGTTTCTTTGGAATTTATCCAAATCTGAAGAAAATATCTTTTGAATATAATGATGACAATGAATTTTTCTCATTGGTGGTATATTTTAATATTCACTATACATTCTTTTCTCTATGCTTTATGTATTAGAATTCTTCAGAGTAGCTTTAATCTCAATTTTATAAGATGACAGTATGATGTCTTTGACAAGTACATGGAAGAACTCCGGTTAGAATTTAGAGTTCACTGAGTTAATACATACCCCATGGTGTGGAGTAAATACTCTTTTAAAAGGCAGTAATCTACACTATTAGTTTTTTATAAATATTTTCTAATATCTTTTGCCTGAATCAAATTGTCCACCATACGTAATATAATTTCTCAGACAATTAAATAAGAATATTCCTCTATTATATATTACTTTAAAAGGATTGCTGATTCTTCCTAAGACAGCAAGAAAATATATTAAGTATATTAATCATCAGTACTCTCTAAAAGTACTAACCTAAGGTCCATGGTTAATTTAACAAGAAACTTCCTGATTATTTTCTTTCTGTCCCAATTCAGTCACCAATTTTTCTACCAGGACTTCTTTTTTTTCTTTTTTTCTTTTTTTTTTTTTTTTAACCACAAAGGCAGTGAACATCTGGAAGCTGGGGGTTATGTTGTTACTTGAGGTGAAATCTGCTGCTATTGGCCACCTACACTGACAGCTAGTCCCAGGGGACGTCTCAATTAAACCCTGGATGACAGGGACAAGGAGCAAAGGAGGAATCATTAGCTGCTGTGGAACTCAGAGCAGAGAAAAAATTATTTGAACTTGATTGCCCAGGAAGTAATTTCTGACCTACAAAAGCAAATGCTGTCCTGTGATGGACAGCTAATTTTGATAGACTTTGAAGAGCAAAAATTGAAAATCAAAACTCTACCAACCCAGAGGGTCATTAAATCTTAACTGGACTAAATTTGTATGATTTCTCAGGAGCTGCACTCATTCATGATGTCCACCCAGAACACCATCAGGGTGATCTCGGTGATCCTTATTCATGACCTTGATATTTGAAGAAATGCATAACTAGCCAGGTTTATATCTAGATGCTCCCAAAGCTTTATGCACTTATAGATGGGTCTTTGGGGGGATAATTGAACCAAGGACAGCATAGTACTCATCAGCGACTTAGTCCACTTGTAAAGTTAGACCTAAATGTTGTGTTGCAAGGTGAGGCCTGGTGTGGCCCAGAGGGTCCGTCTTCCTCCACTCCCTTGATCCCTCTGCTTCCTGAAGCACACGCCATGAGCAAGTATCCTCCACCAGCCCCTCTGCCATCTCATCCTTGAACTTCTACAAATTGAGCCAAAAGAAACCAATAAATATTTCCTCCCTAAAGTTGTGGCGGTTGGGTATAGTGTCTCAGCAGTAAGCAGAAGCTAACATAGTAATTAACGTTCACTAAACACACTGTGTAGCTTAATCCTTTGGAGTAGGACTAAAACACTTTTTGCATTGTACATTTTGATTTTATGTAAAAACATTTAGAATTGTTTCTAAATTTAACTATTTTCTTTCCGAGGATTTTGAATGCAGGGTTAAAGGAGAGGTTGAAGGGTGGCATGTAGGACAATAAGAAATAGGGACTATATCCAGGATGTATTCCAAGACAAATGAATTCAGAAAAATGTGTACTGTTATGAAGATAGTTAACAGGGTATATTTTTTATTGCCAGGGTTCATGAAAGAGCCTTAAAGATTTCTATAATTCAACCAAAATGTCAGTAAAAGAGCTAGTAGAAGCTCAATAATTCCATAGTATAGCTTCATTTAAGATTAAAATGATAAGGATGACTGAAGTCCAGGAATTCTTTAATTTAAAGAATATACTTATAATATAATTTTATTCCATCATATATGTAGTATAGTATATTTCCTTAGCCACTGTACAATTTCTGTGTGACATCACTTTGTTTATTCATCATCAATTTGAGTAATCATAAATTGAGAATCAATTTTCTGAGGACATATGTCAGATTATTTCTGTGATTTTTATGATTTGCATTAGTAGTTCAATTTCTTCCTTCTGTTTGTATGATAAACACAATATTAACATGGTAAATCATACATATAAATAGTCATTCTTAGATAACCTGAATATTAATTTATGTTTTTAAATTTACATATGGCTTATTCCCCAAATATGGCTGTTGCTAAACAAGTCATGCATGGAATATTAAAGCTGCTTTTGGTTTCCAGATAAAGTGATTTATCATTCTAGAACCCACTGGTGAACTTATGTGTTCACATCATTAGTTTAACAATTTTTTGAAGGGAAGGAATAGATTAGACAATTTGTGCTCTTACCACCAACAAGGCATTTGGAAAAGTGGACCATCAATGAATTTAAAGATACCAATAAGTATTGAAATTTTAGCTTGCTATTCCCCAGTGACACTTCCATTTCCCTTTTATTGTTGTGGGTTTTTTTTGCATTCATATATAGTATATGAAGAATGTTCAAATCAATAACAATGCTATAGGTTATTATACAAAATGAATTATTTTCAAATTTAACTTGCAAATAACGTTATCAGTATCCCCTACATAAAATACACAATTGCTAAAAAAAAAAAAAGAACATGGTTTCACCTTTGATTTATTCAATAATTTTATTACCAGTGATATATAAATACAGACCAACAAGTCAAGTCCATTTATCCCTGAATATGAATCTTTGTACATCCATTATTATTTCTCTTAACTGAGGTGTACTAACTTAAACTTTCTCCCCCAATTGCTATATTCATAAAGTGAGAAGAGTATTAGTACCTACTTATCCATGTTTGAAGACTACATGAGTAAGTATTTGTGAAATACTAAAGTAGTCCCAGGCAAGAGTGAATGCTACATATATGTATGTGTATATGTAAATAAATATATATATATATATATATATATATATAGAGAGAGAGAGAGAGAGAGTAACATATGTGTATATCTTTGAAAACATAGAGCACAAACCCACCAATACATTGAAAATTTACATAAATCATCTGTAAGCAGTTAATAAGAGGTTTAAAAAAAAAAAACAGTTAATAGTTTTCCAAAGCTTTCTCAGGGGAAATAAAAAGAGAAAGAATAAAAGAAGAGTAACATTTTCAGAGATACTAGATCTCAGTTTCCAGACTGCAAGAAGACAATCTGCCTGAGAACAAACCTCCTCCTTTCAAAGAATGAGATAAATAAACTGACGCCCATGACTAGAAAACTGGTAGTACAACTACAGAATAGAAAATGTCAGGAGCTCCTCAAAACCAGTGTACGTAAGATTACATAGAGAGAGCGCTGAGAGTGACACGGACTTCTGGAAAGTGAGATGAAAGCCAAAGAGAATTGGGGAATGACTGGGGAGCTGATGAAATTGAGTGACCATCTGGTGTTTTGGCTGCAAGGGACAGGCACGTGAGTGAGAGCAGCGTCAGGACGCCGCCAGACCCGCAGAGGTGTGGAGAGCGCGTGGGATTTAGTACACACTTGACCAAAGCGGACATGAACTTGAAAACAAGGCTAAAACAAAACACAAAAAGATACTGACAAAGACGAAAAGAATAGTGGTCTGTCAACAGAAAACTAAACTCTAGTCATTGATAATATACTGTTGTAAGCATTAGTTAAAATTTACTTCTTCTTTCATGTAGAAAGAGGAAATTCTGAAAAATGACGAGTACTACACATGTGCATAATAGAAATATTCGCATGAAATAGACTATGGTTGTTCACAGCCAACTAAGAGAATTGTGTACCACTTTTATTTATTTATATCATTATTTTCCATGGTATAGCTCAACTACTTAATCATCCTCACTATAATTACTCAATGTGTTATATATATATATATATATATATATATATGATAAATTGTATATATAAATATATAATTTACTATAATTACTCAATGTGTTATATATATTTCATATATATATGATACATTTTAACAATTACCTATATGATGTTAAATAAATATATTTCATTGCTTTTAACCCACCAAAGGTGTGGAAAATAGAGAACATGAGAAAATATTTCATTAAGTTAGTTTGAATCAGAAATGGAGAAATAAGTACACAAAAGGTAGATTTCTAACATACACAAAATAATTTTGAAAAATGATGTTCACACATATCAGTACTTACAACTGTAAGTGATTTAACTTCTTCTATGCGTCTAATTTTATTTTTAAAATAATAGAATACCAAAGGTAGTGAAGTGATGGAGAAAAAGGAGACACAGTTCAAATGGTAAAAACTTCCAGTTGTCAAGGATGAACAATTTTGGCGTCCCACTGGACACTGTGAGAAATGCACTCAGTACTATTGGAGAGCTGAGGATTTAGCTCAAGTGGTACCATGCCTACTTTGGAAGCACAAGGACCCAAGTTTGATCCCCAGTACTGCAAAATAGCAATTAATAATAATAATAATAATAATAATAATGGAGAGTAAACTAAAAATGTGATATCAGGAAATTCTTATAACATAAATAGAACATAAAAATGAGACAAGAAAGAAAAGTTAATTTGTCTTGTAATAGCAATAATTTAGTTATGTATATACACCTAAACATAACCTTGTACACCTTAATCATATAGAATAAAAGGAAGTAAAAGGGAAAAAATCTAACTCTATGTTAAATCCAAACAAATATGGAAAAATATGAAACTAATTATGAGACTAATGAGCAACAAAGGCCAAATCTAGAAGAAAACTGGGTATAAACAAACACTGAGTAAAATAAACAAAAGAAGCCTAAAAAGTCAAAATTAATATTAGGGAAGATAAAAACATTAGAAGGAAGCACATAACAATTAGTTTACATCCATAAATTATTCATATTAAAGCACAGCTAGTGAAATAATACACTTTTCTAAGACAAACTATTAATTAGTAATGTGTCCAGCCATTTTTCTTCTATCAAGCCCTTTTCCTTTCTTAAACAAACAAGTATCAATACTGTGAAAAGACATGGTTGAAAATACTTTGTTGACTATATTGTATTCTAAACTGACTTCATTTCTCTGAGCTAGAAATTCCACTGAGCAGGAATACAGAGTTAACTGTTGGACCAGGGCTGGTTCTCAAAAACTCTCCCCTGGTATCCACCTTACACATGTGCAAATAATGTGTCACAGAGTTTTACCAGGGATATCCCTCATCCCAACTGTCTACAGACTTCAGAGTCATGTTCTTCAAGTTTGTGAAAGTCAGAACTGACCCCTGTTTTTCTATTCTTTCCCTATGTCTTACAATCTCTGAGACCTTTTAACAAGAAAAAAAAGTGGGGATTTTATAATTACATTTCCAAATCTGGTGTGAAGAATATTACTGGGTTAAAAAAAATGTTTGGAGTAATTTTTAGCATTGTAAATAATAGAAGATTAAAGCACATTTCTGATAGTCACAATGAAGTCAGATTGTAAAAATTCAGATAGTTTTCCTTCTACTGTTTTTACATCTCTTTGATACATCTCTATTAGATATTCAATTTGAAGCCAGAAGATATAATTTCATTCAAAGCATGTGGTATTCTCCTACTCTTTCCCTAGTGACCTTATTTTTTGACTGATATTATATTATTCAAACTATCTTTTCTGAAAGCTCTGTCTTTAATACATGAGTAATGATTAAGAAATAGCCTCTTATCACCAGAATACTAGCTAAATCCTTCTTCATTTCAGGTAATTTTTTTTATATGTCAGGTAATATATTAATTTCTATTACTCTTAGTTTATTTGTGTATATTAAGGATAATTTCCAATGGATACATATCTAGGAAGCCTGAAAAAATCCTAAACAGAATGTATGATTCACCAGAACTGTCTTCACTATAGCTGTTTTCATTTTTTCCTTTACAGGTTAATCACATAATAATAACAACTTGATAACTTTTTTTAAGACAGTTCCACAAGTTTGTGTTATAAGGGCAATCAGTCCGTCTCTCTCTATTTGTGAATTTTTCTCCTCTGAACATAACCAAATGCGTTGTTCCCAATACTAATTTCTTACCATGAGATTTCTTGCAAAATTATGTCTTTATCAAGGGCGTACTAGATAGAAGCTATATAGCCTAAGCAGGTCTAGAATAAATCAGAGGACAGATAATAACTGCTAAGGTTGTAGGTGCAGTTACATGAGGGCAAAGACTTTGCTGTACAACTTTCTGTTATATTGAGAATATCAGTGTAAGATACCCTAAAACAATTATTTTTACATTAAATGCACAAATGATCTATCTATATGATTCATTGGATAAATAAATAAAAGTTGAAATATTTGTATATGCAAAAATGGCTTCAGTCACCTTTCCATGGCTGGGAAAAGAAACACTTGCCATCAGTAATTTAAAGGAGAGGAGATTCATTTGGCTCACAGTTTCACAGGGTTCAGTGCATGGTCGGCTGACTCTGAAGAAATGGCACAGTAGAAGTGCAAGGCTGAGGAAAATTGTTCAACCCACAGCATCCAGGAATCAGAGAGAGAGGACTGAGAGAGTGGGGAAGAAGGTAATCTTTTATATCAAGGCCCCAGTGACCTTCCTTCATCAATTATGAGTTCATTAGTGGAGAAATTCATTGATGAGCATGGTGCCTACATGAACCGTCACCTTCCAAAAGCCCTGTGAGATCTTCAGGGATAATTCCAGATTTAAGTCACAACATTCTGTCCCTGGCCCCCAAAAGGCTCATGTCCATTTGCTTATGCAAGATGCACTTAGTCCATCTCCAAGAGTCGTTTGCTGTTAACAATTCCAACATTACTGAACAGTCCAACAGCAAAATCTTGGAGACTCAAGGCAAAATCTTAGATGTGAACCCCAGTAAAAATTGAAATGAAAGTAAAATATTTTCAGTAGACAATGGTTCATGACCTCTTGGGTACATAAATAGGAATTTGGGGAAGTCACTGGATTACTGAGACTTATAGTTGACTTAGTATTAGGTGATAGGGTATGGCATGAAGTGGATCAGCAGGGATGGATCTCTCTCTCCTTATTTCTCCTCCCTTGACTAACTCCTGAATGCAGTGACCTGAAACGTTTTCTATTGCTTTATACCTCTGATGGGCAGTTTATGCTCCAGAGCTGAACTACCATGGACCAAAATCTCTACACACTGTCAGCCAAAAGCAATCTTCTGTAAAATGTAGGTGCTGAGCATTGTGCCTCAGCAACTAAAAAAGTCACTAAGACAGCCATCTTGTACTGGGCATTGTGATTACACATGTCCAATGGAAAGATTCTGCTTTAACATTTAAATCTTTGGTCCATTTGGATTTTATTTTAGTATGTGATGAGGGATAAGAGCTTTAATCTTTTTCCTATGTAGAGACAGTTTTATTAAAGAGGTTGTCTTTCTCCTAGCCTGATTTTGGTCTCCTTTTCAAAGATGAGATGACTGAAAGGATCTTGGTTTATGCTACATTCTCTGTTTGTTTCACAGATCTACCTGCTGTTTTGGTGCCAATACCCTGTTGTTTTCTTCACTCTCGCTCTGGGCTGTAATTTGAGACATGGAATTGGGCTTCCTCCTGCCTTGTTCTAGTTGCCTGTGACTGCTTTTGCAGTATGGATTTCTTCTGGTTGGTGAATTTTTGGTTTTTACTTACTTTGTGAAAAATGTTCTTAGAATATTGATTAGGGTTTCTGTGACATCATTAACCCACTACTTACTTAGGAGTTTGTTACTGATTTCACATATTTTAAAATTTCCTGTTTCTTTCTTATTATTTATAATTTAATTCTATTGTGGTAAGCCTATATTATCATTTTATCATTTCATTTTCTTCTAGAATACTTTCACTATATTTCATTTCAAAATTTATTATATTTATTTTTATTAATCTGTCACTGGTATTATGAATTAATCTTCCAAAATATCTCATAGATTTTTGATCTACTGATTCTATTTTTGAAAATTACTTCCATTTCCTCTGATCCAGCAACTTGTTTGAACAGAGTATAAAAGTTTTTCTTTTGTTATTGATATCTAGGTTTTTTTTCCTATTGTAATGAGTTGCTGTTTGTATTAATCTTGATTTATAAAATTTGCTTTTGCTGGCTAATTTATAATCACCTTCAGTAAATGTCTCGTATATTTTTGACAGCATATATTTACTATTATTGGGTATCAATTTCAACATATAATCATGATATTTACATTTTTACTTACATTTTTAGTTTTTCAATATCACTACATAATTTTGTATTAGATTTAGACTCATAACACTGCACACTGCCATGTATTTCTTCTTGCATTTCCTGAGGTACAACTTTCAGAGGAAGTTTGCAATGCACTTTATGCATGGATATCCCAGCCCGTCATTATCTGTTTCTATACTGTGATTTGTCTGCTCATTCTTTTATTTTTATCCATTTTCAATAATAGTCTTGGCTATTAAATAATAAGTGGCGATGAAAGAAACACATCATTTCTTTGTAGCTGCCATAAACTCTGCTTTACAAATTCATTCAGGAAAACATACACACACACACACACACACACACACACGTGTGTGTGTGTTATTGTTATAACCTATATATAATATATTATATATGTAAAATAATATATCAATAAGTAAAATTATATATATATATATATATATATATATATATATATATATATCAAACACCACAGAACCACTGCCAAATTCATTCACTATAGATACTGAAAAGAACTTTTGATCTCATTTTTTAAAACTTAGGCATTCCTCTATAATTACCATCAAAATCATGGCAGTAGTCAGACTGACACTTCAAAAGCAATACCTCTAGCTTCTAATGCACTGGGCAATAAACATAATTTTTAAGTAAAAATCCTGATAAAGGGCCGGGGAGTTAGCTCAGTGGTTCCAGCGCCTGTCTCGCAAGCGCAAGGACCCGGGTTCGATTCCCCGGTAACCACATAACAATACTGGGTGTGGAGACCCACACCCAGCAGCAACCAGTACCACATACCACAGTGCCGGGCGTGGTGGCTCACGCCTGTAATCCCAGCACTTGGGAGGCAGAGGCAGGAGGATT
>PVIR01010573.1:0-49621 GCA_004026965.1 Petromus typicus | reverse complement strand
TGCAAACAAAAATAAGAGAAGTGGGTCAATGAAACATTTATAGAAATAAAAGCATGACCAGGTCTTATAATTTTGCTTACATAATGAGAAGTATTAGAACTACAAAATACACATAACATATTTATTCTATCACCAAGGAGTTGGGAGATAATTTCATCTGAGATAGTTTCTTTGCAAAGAAGACTGAGGTACTAAGAGGTAAAATGACTTATCCAAAGATGTAATGATGGTTTGTAATATCCTCCAGAAAGGAGTACACTTCTCTTGATTCTAAACCGAACATTTTTTCCATGACACCATCCTAGTCTCTTTGGTTGCTCTTGTTACTCTTTTCCTTTTATTTTTTTAAAATTTTTTTAATTTTTAAAAAATTTTTATTGGTACATTAAATATACACATCATGATTGCACTCCATAATGGGGATTTGTACCAGTATAAGACACATTCTTTATACCTATACTACACTGTTAAACTATGAAACAGTTTTCACCACTTGTTTTTTGTTTTATAGCCACAAAAATTAGTGTTATGATATCAGTATACAGCACTTTAGTAAGCACTTGTGAGTGGTGGAGCAGCAAAAAGGCTGCATAGAAGAGTATTTAATCCTGGATTATGTCTAGAATCTCTGTTCAACAGGGAAAGATGCCCACTGTTAGCAGAGACTAGTGCGAAGGTTCAGGTCACAGGCTCTGGAGTCAAGGAGGTTTGAATTCAAAATCTGCTCCTTTTACTTGTGATCTGTGACAAGGTAACTAAATTTTATGAGCCTTAAAATGATTTTGAAATTTGTGAGTTTCATCCTTAGAAAATGTAGCAGAGTATACCATTGATTTAACAAATAAGATAAGAAAGTAGATGAGTGAGCGCATTCAAAATGCTTGACACATCATCTGACAGATAAACTTACACACCTAAAAAAGGTGGTCATAATTAATAGAGAATAAAGGTGCTGAGAGACCTAGCATGACAAAACTCACCTCACTTGAATCAGAGTTTACCAAGTATTTTCACTATGGAACAGTGAACTTATTTATTTATTTATTTATTTTTTTGCATTATTCATCTGTCATCCTATGTAGCTATCTCTTAAGAAAAACCTAGAAACAATAATTAAAAGGGCTCTTAGAATGTGTTAAACCCAGGAATCAAACTCCATACCAAGCAACTCAATTTTGTTAATAACTCCATTCATGTCTTTGCGTTATACATAAAAAATGGTGTTAATCAAAATTAGGAAATGCATCCAAAGTGTGTGATATCCTTAAACTTGGGTCAGATTTCATACCAGCTTCTGGGATGTGTTAAAAAAAAAATCACTGCTTATTGGTTTAATTGTATTCCACCCAAACTATTGATTTTATTCTGCTGCCACAGGGATAATTCTGCTGAGAACAAGTGTAGTGAATCTCTATTCTCAGGCTTAGGGCTGATAAGCTGAGCAGACACACAACTCTTGAAGGTTAAATACTCTTCCCAGATGCAGTAAACATAGATCAAAACCAGTGGCCCAACATACCTGCTACCCTTACTGATAAGACAGTCCTCTGAGGTTAGGTTAGCCCAAATATCCTTCCTGAAATTTTAAAGTATCATTGGTTTTCGGTTCTCTAAGTGCTATAGGTTAATATTTCTGTTTAGAACATTCTTGGTTAGTCCACAGACATACCACCCTAAAAATGCCTGATTTCAGCTGCTCTTGGAAGCTAAGCAGGGTCTGGTACTGGTCAGCACTTGGATGGGAAAAGTTGCAGTTAGGTTGAAATGTTAAGTTACACAAGTAGCTGTTTCCATGATTTATTTACATCTACAGATGATCCTACTGGGAATTACTGTATCCTAAAAGTGTACACAATATATATTTTGGAGATATAACAACAAGAGGTGTCATAAAATCACTGGAATTAAAATCGAGAGGCTGCTGGTCTAAATCCTTCTTTGTCTCTGGGTGATTTGGTCTTGTCCCTGGAGGCACAGGCCAATTTGTATGTCCTTGTACACATAGTGAAAAAGGGGATTCGGGGACTCAGAGCCAACTCAAATCCTAGTTCTTATTTACTTTCTGAGTGACTTGAAAAATCTAACTTCTCTGATCCATAGTTTCCTGTTTACAATGTGGAAACAGAAATGTCTACCTCATAGTTTCATTATTTGGACAAAATGTATAAATTTATATAAATGATGTAAATTCATATAAAACTCAAATTAATAGATTAGTGTCAGTTTAAATGAACAAATGACTGTAAAAAGAAGTTAAAATAAATTACAAACTTATCTATGCCTGTCGAAATAATCTGCCTTAGGGAGGAATTGTTTAGTGGTGCTTTAAAATACAGGTACATAAAAATTATTTTTTCTCTGTCACTATCTAAGGGCCTGCCCTAAGAAAAGGCTCTTCCCTTAAGTTCCTCTGGTTTCTTACTCCCTTAATACTCTGGAACTTTCTTGGTGAGAGTAACACACTGTACCGGACTCCCACAATTATTGTTTTTCTTTCCTATGATCACCATCTCTCTTTTACTGGCTCTTTCTCTTTCTCCCCTGCCTTGCATGTCATTTGTCCTTCACATAATAAAACTTCTTTCTCTCCTAATCTAAACCATCATCTGAAGGCAATGTAGTAGACTAGTCAAGAGCCTGGATCTTGGATGTATTTAATTAATAATTTGGGGATTCAGTTTTAAGCTGCACCAATTTCCAACTTTGCTATTTCCTCCTATGTAAATAGTAATACCTTTCACATAGGCTCTGATAAAGATTCATATGTGTAAAGTGACTGAGACCCATACGTGGTATCTAGTAAACATCAATTCCTATTATTTTATGTTTCAGAGACATTTAATGATGATATATGAAAATGAAAAATTGCAGAATATCTCCCAGTTGGTAAGGCAAAGCAATGCAGAATAGAGAGGCATGATCTATCACTTCTGCATTAATTGTCACAGAGATGGAAGTCAATTCTTCATTCCTATTCTCTTCTGGAGGCACAACATTACCATAATAGTAAAAAGAAATTAGTTCTATCTCAGATCCATTTCCCCATTCACTTTGGTAAGTTGGTGTACCCTTCAAATGCTCCCTAGCTTGGTTATTAGTCACTAGTCAACCTTATAAAGAAAATTGCAGAAAAATCTTCAGAGAACTTTAGCCTATATTGTCAAGCTCTGTATCACAGTATAAGAATAGTTGACAAATTGTTACATTTATTCAACTGATGAAATTCAATATACAGTTCCTCCAAATATAATCCCATGGCATATTTAATTTTTTTTTTTTTAAGGTTTTTTGAGACAGGGTCTCACTTTGTGGTTCAGGCTGGCCCTGAGCTCACACTTAAATCACATCAGCAATCCTCCTGCCTCTGCCTCCCGAGTGCTGGGATTACAGGCGTGAGCCACCACGCCCGGCACTGTGGTATGTGGTACTGGTTCCTGCTGGGCGTGAGTCTCCACACCCAGTATAGGTATGTGGTGACCGGGGATCGAACCTGGGTCCTTGCGCTTGCATAACAGGCGCCGGAACCATTGAGCTAAATCCCCGGCCCCCATTTAATTAAATTAAAATTTAATATTTAATTAAATTAAAATTTAATATTTTAAGCTGAAAAAAATTTGAGAAAATAGACAGGAAGAGAAAAGTCACTTTGAGGTTTTACCTTTGTTCCCTGAAGTAAATCACAAAACCTAGGAAGGCTTATCTAGCCCCCTCTTGAAGGTCATCATAAAACCTTCATGTGACCTTCATAAAAAACCTTCATAAAACCTTCCTCCCTAAGGCAGGAGGAAAGGGACATTTTGGTCTCTGAAGACGCAGGGATGCAGAGAAGAATCTGAACTAACAGGTCTCACTAAATGTCCCTAGTTTGTTACCATTAGATCTAAGTATGATCTAATTTTACACTACATCATATTTCTTCATTACTACCAATATCCACTTTTCATTAACCTACTATAAAAACACTTCAGCTTAATTCATTCATAAGGTATTTACAGTTTTATGAAGGTTCCCATGTCACATAAAGTGCACATTAAATAAGTTTGTATGGTTTTCTACTGTTAGTCTGATATTTCATGTTACGGTATCAAACTATGAATTCAGGTTGGGCAGAAGAAAAGACCCCTCACTTCAATGTAGGGAAAAAAGTGAGGCATTGATTAAATCATCTTCCTGTTATGTGTGCCATCTTAATTATAATTTTGAGTAAGATATATAAAAGAGAAGTACATGTTGGATAGATATTAAAATTTGGAGGACTTCAAACCACAAACATAGTAATAAATTCTGACCTTTAAATTGAGCTCTGAAAAAGGAGTGATCCTGGGATCAATGAAGTTTGGGGCATCCTTTCTTCTTACTTTGGGGTTTCTTACTGATGTAGCTATGGTTGCAATGAACAATAGCCCAATAGAGAATGAAGGTATCAGTTCTGTTGATTGCTGGACACGTGTCCAGAAACAGCACCTGCCCTTGCCCACAATGGTCCCCATACTGTGGTACACAGTGTGACAGCACAAAGCTCATGGGCAGAACTTCCTTCTCTCATCAATATAAATAAGGGTCTTTTTTACCCCAAAATTATCTCTATTATGAAAGTTAAATATGTGTATGAGCTGCTAGAACAAAGCATACTTAAAATAGGAATATCTTCTAGCATGCAAGCCCTGGCCACAAATACTAATGTTTTGTGACTTGGTGAGCTCTCCACAGGCAAGTTCTTGACTGTTATCCTCCATATTTCAGGATTCATCAAGAAGAGACATAAATCTCTTCAGCAGATGGGAAGGAGGAGTGCAGGCACACCAGGGAAAAGGTGTATTGTAGTCTCCAGTTACGCTCAAGGTGGATGACTTAAGATTTTAATTTTCTATTTATTGCCTACATAGTTCTATCAGCTACCCCTAATTGGGCAAAGGAAAGCCAATTTTAATCACTAGGTTAATATGCAAGCCATTTTCATGTGGGTGTAATTTAAAGATATGGATCCAATTAATAGTATTGTTTCTTTGAGAGTGGAAATCTTCTGAAGTTGAAGATTTATAGTGTCAGAAGAAAAGCACTGTCCCAATTTACCAACTTTAAATCTTTAAAATTATGAGGGACTTAAGAGTAAGAAACTTAGAAAACAAAAAGGCCTAGAGTGCAAATGTCTTGTAACCTTGGGTTTCTTAGATTATGCTTGACGCTGCAGTTTTCTCCTCCAAAGTTGTCTCACTCTTAACATGACAACTTTTTCAAAATTATGATTTTATTGTTTCATTTCTCCCTCTTTTTCTTTCTTTATTCTGTGTCCCAAAGAGAAATGTGAATAGAAGTTTTCTGTGTCCCAATTAGATATCCAAGGGAAGAGAGTCACTACCTCCCTCATCAGCAAGGTGATGTAAGTGGGATAAAGCTGGGGGTCGGGGCCTCATAGAGATGCTCTATGGACAGCATGGAGAATGATAGACAGACACTGAAGGAACAGAAACAACAACAGCAGTGCATATGGAGGAGGGTGGAGCATGAGAGTTTGGGTGACAGCAGTGGACACGCACTAGAAAACAGACTGTGCAGGGCCCTGTGCTGAGGGGACTAGGATTGTCAACAGTGTGACGTTTTGGATGGCCTTATCTCAATGTCTTCATCACATAAAACCAGAGGGTAATTATTATGATCTATTTTTGTGCCCAGGTTACTATAAAGGTGGTAATAATAGAGAAAGGTGACCATTTATCTTGGTTTGTCTGGAAACAGTCAGCATTTCTGTCATATTTTCCTGGCTTGGAAATGTCCTGGTTGAGAAGATAAATTCTCTGATCAACTTAGCATAAATGGTTTTGGTTCTGAAACCACACTGCTTTGATTAACTTCCTGCCCCTCATATTTCATAGTGCTTGGGTGATCACTTTGCTCCTTTGATCATTTCCAAAAGGAGTTAATATTAACCCTATTTGTAATATTGTATATTATATTAAGAGATACCATACAAATGGAACAACGGAAATGCTCCCAAATGTTAAGTGTTATTCATCCTCTACATTTTTCTATTTTCTTGTACTTTAATAACATTTGGTATATATATATAGAAAATTCTAATTGCCTTCTACAGAGTTCACATTTTGGGGGGAAATGGCAAGGTTGGCTCAGACGTCCCACAGTTAAAAAGAAAAAAAGGATGTCAGTTAAAAAAGCCATCACCCTTTAGTGCATGCAAGGAAGTAAGTTTTGTGCCAAGAGTTGTACAGATGGCTTTTTAACTACTCTTTTCTTACAACCTCTGAGGTGTAGACATCATTGGTTTAGTTATGGATGGAAAGTGGGGCTCAGGGAAGTTAACTGTACTGAAGCATCTGAGTAGAGATTGGATCTTATTTCTTAGACCCAAGATCCATGTTCTAAGCCATCACATCACCACCAATCTCCTGCTGACCCAAGCAAGGCAGTGCTTATCTCTCTTAGCAGTCAGCCACTGCTCCCAGTCCATTTGTCAAAACTGCTCCTGACTCAGATGTAATTACATTTCCTCTCCGTGGTGTACTCTGGGACAAGAAGGGAAAATGCGTTAAGTCTGCTTCCTACTATTTCATAGTAGGAAGGAGCTAGTTTTGGTTATGAACTTCTTACTCATTTAAAAAGCATCTCTAGCCTTATTATCAATCTGTGTTAAATACTTGATGTTCTGTATATATAGGATTGTCACAGTGTTAGATATTTTGAACATGATTTTGGCCAATCTTCTCATTTCCTTGAGAAAAGCCATAATATTTCCATGTGTCAGTCCCAGTTTCCCAACCCTATTGGTAGCTGGGTTGAAAGTACAAATGCTGAACAAGTTATGATGGGCCTGACAGATGAACAATGTGGGTTATGAATGGAGTTTTAACTTAAAAACAAAGTAGTGAGTAATGACCCAAATGCCATCCATTTATACTTTCAGACATTCTCAGATACAAATTTAGCTTGAAAGGAATTCTGGAAACAACAGTACAATATCCTTAAAAAATTTTGGGCCAATGTCTCTCCAAGGACATTGAGATCTGCCTGTATACAAGAGAAAAAAAATTGTGTTAAGAAGTGACCAACTTAAGTTACAACCAGATCTTGTCAATGAATTAACTTTGTAAGTCAAGGGTCCACCATAGTTCACAATGTACAAGATTGAATCATTGTAGTTCGTGTTCTGTACTAAAATACTTTATATAGGAAATTAATAAGAAGTTGCAGTTTGTGTACTCAATGCCACTGTCACAAAACCGTAATTCTTTTGTAGCAGTGCTTTAATCTATAATTTCCTCCAAATAAAGGTACAAGCCAAGGAGACTTAAAATGACACTTCAGTTCAATCGTTTATTCCATTGTTTGCGATGTGTAATTTGACAAGCGTTTCCATTCCCTGGGCTCTGGTTTCCCCAGTGGGACTCACAAATGGGACAGGAACATGTTATACCTACAAAGTATCATTTAAAACTACTTTGTAGACATTAGCTAACTGGAACCTCTCATTAGCACAGGGCTATTGAATAATTTGATGGGAGTACAGCAGGGTAGCTTACAGTTCCCATTTCCACGATTAGGGGCAACTGATTCACAGAACACTGGTTTAATTTGGGGACCAACTCTAGCATTCTGAGATTTTGGTAACCCCTTCAAGTCTCATTTCCATAACATGAAATCCCTACAAATATGCATTACTCTTAAAAACAGTGGTTCCCAACATATGTCCATATCTTTATTGATAGAACCTGTGAGATACCAGCTTACATGACAAAGGGACTTTGATGAAGTGATTAAGACAAGATTCTTCAGATGGGAAGATCATCCTGGATTATCTTGCTTGACCTGACATAATCACAAAGGTCTTTATGAGAAGGGACAGGCAAATTGGAGTCAGAGCAGATGTGATAATGCAAGCAGAAGCTGGGATGGTGTGAGGCTGGAGAGGCCATGGAGACAAGCTGTGCCCTGGAGTCCGCTGAAGGAACACAGCTCTGCCGACGTCCTCACCTATGACTTCTGACCTCCTGAGCTGTAAACTAATCTGAGTTGATTTAACCTCTAGGTTACTGTAACAATAGCAAACTAGCACAAGATTTATAATAAAGAAGTTAATAAGGTCGATAATGACAATACTAATTAATACTAAGACTACATTTCATATGGAACCTGAAAGGCATTTTTCTTAGTTTATATAGCTTTAAATATATTTATTTCACACATTCATTTCTATTTTACATATATATATTTTACGCTAATATGCATTTGATGTTGTATATTTATATAATTAACCCTTGCAATAATCTTTGTAAAAGCAACATTTTACAGATAAGCAAATTGAAGCAGAGACAGGCTCAATAAAATTCTCAAGTTTTCTGAGCTAGGAATGAGCAGAGCTGGCAGTGAACCTGGGTAACTGATAAGGTTTGTATTTAAACATCTCCCCAAAGTCTCATGAGATAGTGGGACTTTCTTTACCAGTGGTAGTTGAGTCTGGAATATGTAGTGCTGGGGTTAAAGACGTGTGATTACTAAACCCTTACATGTGAGTGATTAGTTCAGGACCACCCAAATCCCAGTAGTGTGAATAAGCTAAAAGGGACACGAAGAAGCTGTGAAACTCCTTTGATGCCTTTGCTTCAGTGTGTCCCGTGTTGTTTCTTCTCTGTGAGGCCTGTTGGTCCTGCCTGTCTTGGAGCCAGCTAACTGGGAACTGAAATCTCTGTGAATTGTAAGCCAAGCAAACTTCTTCCCTTCCAACTTTGGGAGTCGGGTATTCCATCTCAGCAATGAGACAAAGTAACTGACACTAATTTACGAGCACTGATGGAGAACCTGGCACACTGTGCCTCCCCCAATACGTGCAGGCGGCACTGTGGTTCCTACTACTTTGTATGGCTTCTCAGCGTTGATTCTGCCCTTCCTCTCAGGATCCAACCAGGTTCCTAACAATGTGAGAAATGGGCTGTGGACAGCCTGTGCCCGACACTGTGCTACATTGCGTCTATCCCAGCACCCTTCTTCCTTTAGAAAGCACGAATTACTCAGCTGCGTCCTGGCGACAGCGTGATGGGACTGGGATGAAGTCTGCAGCTGGGATAAGTCAATAAAGGGGATGACGAACACTAAGCAGAATTTGCAGAATGCCTGGAAAAATTGCCGCTATTGATATTTCTGGCAGCCATCTGCTGCAAAATCAGACTGAAGTGGATTACTTCTCATGGCAAATACCTTCGAGACAAATGACGGCAGCAATGATGGATGTCACGTGTGTGCAGCTTCAAAAAGTGGTTTGATATATAATTCCTCATTTCACTTCGACAAAATCTCTGTGAAGTAGATCCTACCTTACAGATAAGGAAAAAGAAACTCCGAGATGTCAGTTTCATGGTCTCCGCGTCCTAGCTTAGTCGTAGCTTCAGAAATAGAGTAATTTTTGAATTTTGAAGCTAGGACGATCTTTGGTTAAACCTTGTCTGGCTAGGGACTGTGTGGCCGGGGTGGGGATGGGATCTACTTATTCTCCCTCAGTGGGGACAAAAGACAGTTGCCTTTGGCTTCACTCTCAAAAATTCCAAGTGAGCACAGTGCTGAAGTCTGCACAAACGGAAGTCATTCCACTGTAAAACTCACATCTAATCTTTGCTTTCACCCTTCTTCCAGCACACGTTTTGGTTTTGTCTGTAAGTCCTGTGTTCAGTGTCGCAGTGAGTGCTCTCAGCAGTTCAGAGTTCTGCCACACACCTTTGCCTCCCTGTTGGCTTTGTACCACCTATGTCTACACCTGTGCCGTGTGGAGTAAGAGCATGATAAGCATTTTTTAAATAGCCAATTGGTCATTGAAAATATTTCAGGAGACATAACATAAATAACATTTGTATATCAATACAATTTTTTTAGTGCTTAAGAGTTGATTTTTTAAATGTCAAATTATCACAGAACTCACCCAAATTTGTATAGTTATATAATAGTTTTTTGAAGTAAAACATTCATTAATATATTTTAGATGTACATAATGTTAACATTCATCACAGGAAATTCGTACCTGTACACGATATGTCTTGCTTCCTCCTTTCCTTAGATACTTTAAAATCAATTCACCTTTTTCTGAAATCCGGATTTTTAAGTTGTATTTCATGACTACATAAGAAATTTGAATTATTTATTAGCCTTGCAATAGAGCTTCAATATTCATTATTACAAAATCAGCATGTTAGAAGAGAATCAAGTCTTCACTTTTAGATGAGAAAACAGATTTAGAAAGGGAGAAATCAAGGTTACACAGTGAGTTATCACAAAGCTATTTCTTTTTATTTTAGTTTAGTAGTGCATGTGGGTAGTACATAACTTGTCTGTAGTGCACAGTTCATGAAAGAAAGATAAGGTGGGAGTCAGACATGGGCCTTCCTGGGCCTAGGGTCCTGGTCTTTAGAGAAACACCTCCCTGATTTCCCCCATACCTGGAGCTATTTATAAATTTTTCTACTTCCACATCTTCAGAAACCACTCTTTAATTTACACATTCTGTTGCCACAGAACCACTTACCACTTACTGTTCCTGTAAAAATAAATATAATTTTTAGCTAGTAAAAGGCCTGATTTTTTTCCCTCTGGGTATTCAGCAGTTTAAAATGAATTGCTGAAATATTTGTCTGAGGAATAAATAGAATTAGTTTTATAAATCTCTGTTATCAGAACCTTACTACATCTATTAGCAGTTGCTAGTTGGTCTTGGTTTTGTACTTTATACAAAACCCTTACAAATAATATATATGTTACACATAATGATACATGCTCCTTGTAACAATGCTTAGAATTAGATAGCATTATCCCTACCAAACAGATCACAACACTGAGGACTAAAGAGCTTCCCTGCTCAAGTTCACAGTTCTAACAGCAGGCTGGTGGAAAGCTGCAGGAGCAGACCAGCAGTACTAGTTCCACTCCTCATCCTTTCCTCTAGGGCTTGTATTTCTAAAATTGCTTCTGAAGCAGGTATGTGCAGGGAGGGGGCATTGCGTATCACGTAGGTAAGGGAAAATAGAAATTCATAGCTAGCACGTGCTTCTTGGAGCCTCAGTTCATTTTAGTGCTGATGAAAAACATGCAATAGTTTTCCCATGTCATGGAGGAACCATCACATCATTGTGCTCCTTAAAGAGAACTAGGCAGGTACATGTCTTACTGAGTTTAAGTTGCTATCACAAAATATCATGGATTGGTTGACTCAAGTGTAGAAGTCTATCTTTCCTAATTTAAGGCTGAAAGTCCAAAATCCAGATATTTGTGTGTTTGGTTTCTTCTGAGGACTCTTTCTTTGATTGGAAGATGTCCACCATCTTGCCATGTCTTCTCAGAACTTTTTCCTCTGTCCAGTGTCCCTTTTCTTGTGTTAGGACAGCAGTCCTAACAGAAGCAGTTAGATCCTCACTTCTGATCTTTATCTCCCTTAAGGCTCTAGCTCAGTATAAGAAGTCTGGAATCAAGTCATGTCATATTCTAGTACAAACTCTCAATGTTGAATGCGATGAAGATGTGTTTTAATAATGTACCAATAAATATTTGAATTAAAAAAAAAAAGAAGTCTGGGGACACAGTTCAATCCACACTGTGAGCCACACACAGAGAAATGTACCCTGCTTGGATTGAGTGTACCCTTTCTTCTCCTTGCTTGTTTAAACATTTTCTGCAGCCAAGAAATTCATGGACGTGGATGAGTTGTTTTTGAAGTTCTGAGGTCACTTTGCTTTACATCTCTAAATACTATGCTTAAAAGCACACTATTTACAAATTGAAACAGGGGAACAGAAAAAGAAATGCTTCCATAAACTTTCAAACAAGAGAAAAATGTCTTTGGAGAAATGAAAATAAGTAAATTGAGAGCCCTCTTAGAGCTAGAAAAATCAATTGTTACTCTAATGTCCCTGACAGTGATCCAGTCGCAATCAATTTGGTTAAAGTTAATAACACTTGCATGAGTTCCACTGTAGCAGATTGTCAGTTTTATTACCAGTGCTCTGATTTATGGGTGCCAACTTTCAAAATGAATATCAATGAATACTGGGATTTCAACCATTACAAGAGGATTTGTCAAAAAATAATTCTTGAGTTCTCTAAGTTGCCTGAAACAGTAGTCAGTTTTTTGAGTCAAATTGTTCCTAGGAAGCAGCTTATTAGAGTCCTTGGAGTATGTGCTGTCTGCCTGGGAGCTCAACACATGCTCAGAGAAAGCAGGCCATGCCACCCCTGTCTACTTAGACAAACGACCACAGTACTTTTTGCTGACTTCTTGTTATTTTATTTTTGTTGTCTATCAAGGGCTTAGTGGTAGAAATTTGCTGAGCCAGTTTTGCCCAGTGTTGTACCTATGGTCTGAGGCACATATTCTTAGGTCAGTTTCCTATATTCAGGGGATGTAGGGTGGGAAATTGTACCCCTTTGTATTGTGATGCAAAACTCAAGGTTTCTGTTTTATGTGAACTTTCATTTTAAGCTATTTGACAAAAGCTCATCTTTTTCACGATCAAGTTGCTTACAGTGTATTTCTCCCACTTCGTGGTATGGAGCTTGCAGAACATGCTCTTACAGGAAGAGTCCAAGGTCAGAATTCAAAAGCATTTGGAATTCTTGAGGCTGGGGGGACAGATTTGATTTTTAAACTAGTATCTCAGGAGATTCTAATATATACCAAAGTTGAGAAGCAATTTTTTTTTCTGCTTTTTTTGTAGTGCATAAAAAATAGAAGGGTCCCCGCTTTTGTTTATTTATTATTTATAGTATGCTAGTTGTTTAACAAAATCTACATTCTCTTCTTCTTGGGAAAGAAATCAATAACATCTCTCATTCTCTTTTTAATTTATGTGGGCCAGTATTTGAATTTTAGCAAATGGAATATAGTCTTTAGGTTGCTGTATATAATATAGGCTGCTCACTTAAATGTGAATTTTAGATAAATAATAGCACTTTTGTCCAAATATTGCACAGGACATACTTCTACTAAAATAAATGTTATTTGAATTTTAAATTTAACTGCACAAAATACAGGATGAATGTTTGAATTTTTACTTGCTAAATCTAGCAATCCTATAAATGAGTGAAGATAACAGGTTTCTTTCCTCTGCACTTCCCATAAAAGATATATATATATAAATTTTTTTTCCTTTGTATTCTTCCTCATTTGAACTGGGTGGGTGAAGTCAATGTGCAGGAAGACCTTTTGGGAGTCACATAGTTGAAGATGATAGGGTCCTTATCAGTTTAGTTCCTTCCAGAATATGTTTCTGCAGTCTGAATTCTTTCTGACTGCCTGGACAGCCACTCACCAACTTATCCACCCTGTCTGTTCTGCTACATGAACAGGAAGTAACTTCTGTTTAGTCTGACTGGTTATGTATATTGGGTATTATTTTTTTAGCCCACCCTGCTAATTCATTGTGTACAGGACAGGATCTAGTAAATTCTTCCGTCTCCTACAAACTGGTATATGTCCTTATTTATTGTGTGTGGTCAGTAAGGCTCTGATTTCCAGTCATATCACTCCTAGTGGGCTTGACACACAGCAATCATCGAATCAAACAACTTATCAAATTCTTGATCACTAATTTGTTCTAAATATAATAATCACAAACGGGTTACGTCCAGAGACTATGTGATCATTTGTGCATTTGAAAAATAAATTAGAATCCTTTGTCATCTAGAAGTCTTCATCTTTAAAAGAGTTTGTTTTTAATTTAAATTAACTCATTGATTATGAGGAAGGCATTCAATTGTATCAAAAAGAACACATATAAAAGTCATTCACTGTTACCATTAGTGCCCAGAAAAATATATAATAGATTGTATATTAGTCCACAATGTACAGTATAAGAATATTAATGCTATATAAATTATTTTTTTCTGACTTTAATGGTATGAAACTTGAAATCAATGAGAAATTTTGGAAAATTGGAAAATTTGGAAATGAGGAATTTCGGGAAATTCACAAATATGTGGAAATTAAACAATACACTCTTGAGTAAAAAATATTTAAAGGAAAAATTTTAAAATGTTGAGACAAAATAAAAAAGAATAACAACATACTTATGAGATGGAGTAAAAGCTTTTCTAAGAGAAGTTTATAGCTATTAATGTCTACACTAGAAGAAAGACATCTCAGACAAATAATATTTTTTAACTAGACTAATGAAGAAAGAAGAAAAAAGAAAAAAAATATAAAGAGAAAACATTAGAATTGGTACCAAAAAATTTAAAGAATCATAAAAGACTAAGCAATTATATGTTAACAAATTTGATAATCTAGAAGAAATAAATTTTCAAGCACATACAACTTATGTATTACTGAATTTTGAAGAAATAGGAAATCTAAACAGATCAATAACAAGGAAGGAGATTGAACGTGTGATGGTTTATGTCTTGATGTCCCCCTAAAGCCTCATGTAGTCTTTGGCTTTTTCATAAGTGGTTGAATGTAGTGTGTGTGATTGATTTACGGTGCAATACTGGGACTGAAGAGACTGGGATCAAAGGTATGAATGCTATCCACTCTGAGTAGCCTGACTATAAAGATAAAAAGAGCAGGTTAAGATAACTGGCAGCCAGAAGTTGCATTATTATCTTAGTTCATTTATTCATTTAGCAAAGATTTGTTGAGTGCTGGGTTTCTTAGTAGGCAGCAGAGTCTGTAGTAAAGGAAACTCCCAGGGTCTCTGCCTTCTCTAGTATGTTTCAGTACATGTTCCCAAACTTGGTTTATGTTAGAAACACCTGATAAATTGTGCAAAGGACTGTAATATTGATTACGCCCAAAGCAGGCTATAAAAAGTTAGCCCGACATTTGGCTTATTTTGAGAAGTGAATCTGGTGGAGGCCTGTGAGCTGAGGTCAGAGCGACTTACTCAGAGATTGTTTCCACTAGTAAAACCTTCTAACCAGAAGGACTATGTTAATTACAGTCATATATTTTGTCTATTCTGTTCCTAATTTGAGAATGCTTTGTCTTGTCCTTTAGGAGCCTTGTTTATAGTAGTTTCCATAGAAACTACACATAGCTTGCCATTACCTCAATCAATTGACAGTAAAAGTCAGTGCCTGGAACTGGACAGAGCCTCTGTGAGTTGCACTGGCATTGTTGTCCTGGAACCCTACATTCTCTCTCTTAGTTCTGTCTTTTAGTGTATTTTTTAAGACTCTCATCTTATACTGATCAGGTGGACTGGGGGCTTACTACAAGAGTCCTGGGCAAGACTGAATTGACTTATTTACTTAGCTGGATTGGAGTCTCTGAGCCTATGTTTTTAACATCTGCAATTGATTTTAGCATGAAGCCAGGGTAAGGCAATACTTCTGTGATACTTATGATAAACTAATGCAATATTATAGTCATCTGAGAAAGGTTGAAGATCCAGAGTTCTTAAAAAAAAATCCAGAGTCCTTCCCTGACCTTCCCCTTCTCTGGTATGCTTTACCAGTTTTGTGTTTTGGGGAAGCACTCTCTGTGACTCAGAAGCAGCTCATAACAGATCTAGATTTTAGGATCATCAGGGTAGTTGTCAACAGTTAGACTTATTTATATTTAAAAGAATTTCTGGAAGGCTGTAATAGTCTCAACCAAGTTTATACACACATGGATCAAACTGGTCTTCAAAGGAAAGGAGGATTTATATGGAAAAGAATATAGATTTTCATTGATGGTAAATATCTGCATTCAAATTTATTATATTGTGTCATTTATTTTCCTGAGATAGGTTCTTGGTAAATTTCAAACTCACAGTGATGTGTCTGCCTTAGTTTCCTGCTGAGGACTGGGATTACAGGTGGCACCAGCACAACTGCCTCTTGTGTCTTCTTCTACATGTTTATTCCATATCTATCCTGGTGAAGATATGGTCTAGGACTAGTAGAATTTACCCAGGTTTATGTTAGAAGTACAGAATTTTGGGTTACATCTCAGAATCTGCACCTCTGACAAAGCCTCTGGGTGATTTGTGTCTCTATAAAAGTTTGACAACAGTAGTTCTCTATGTTAGTCTTGGCCTTTTGCACCAACCTAATAAACTGTCAGATCTCTAAAAACATGGAATATTGCTTATTTGAAAGTTTATAGAAATAATTTGAGATATTTTATTGTATTTAATATATTCAGCCACCTTGTGAGATATTGTTCTACACAATTGCAAGACTGGAAACAAGTTTAGGGATGTCAAAGTTTTCTTGTTACTTCATGACTGGTACCCTTTCTGCTCTAAGATGGGGACTCCTTTTACTATCCAGTGCTATTCTTAATACCCATTAACATGATAAACATAATATTTGAGGTTCAGAAAATTCCTAACATCATATGTTCTTGCGATGACTTAGAAATATCCTTGGAAGCAATACTGCCAAACCTTGTCATCGAAACTTGGATACACTCTGGACCGGAAGCTGAGGGAGCCGGTTGAGGCCTGAGTTGGTTTGTGATTTTGGCGGTGATAGGAGTGTTCACAATTCCTGACTATACACACCTGGTGCTTCTCATGTCACCCTGTGTATTGCTGACAATGCCTCATACTGCCTGTCACAAAGACACTTTCTCAGAATGCTCTGATTTTCAAACTCATTCAATGGCACTGCCAAATAAGCACTTTGGATGGAAAACAGTTTTAAAATGGACTTGGTGGAAAATTGCCTTCAATCGGTTACACTTAGAGCTACTGTGTGCTTTCTAGTTATTCAACAAATGAGGAGGATGGGGACACTCACATCAGTTTGTGCTCCTCTGAGTCCCACCATGGGGCAGCAGCTCAGTGACCTCAGCCACCTGAATTCCTGGTCTTTGCATTTCTACTTAGAATGTCTTCCAGCTTAAACTCCTGGTGTGTTTTTGGCCTCTTGATAGCATGGGGAAAATTGTAGCAATTAGTATTAGCACTGTCATTTGTGTTCACCTTTGAATCTGGCCCATCATTAGTGTCACATATGCATCAAAGGCATAAATTGCCTGATACAAGGAGGGCTGCTCCGACTGGATGCACAAAACCAAATGTTAGACTAAGCCGTCAGAAATTTTCAAGGTGCTGTCTTTCAAATCAGAGCTTGATTCTCTGCTCGGAAGGAACCTTTCATTTCAAATTTTCTCCTTTCTCTTTGCTTTTCCATAATACTTTCTTAAAGCATGCAATCAGCTAGAAAGGGCCGTGTGATCAAATTCAAGATAGAAATGAGAGCTGTTGCTCTCTCATTTGCTCTGCACTGAAGCAATTCCCTACGCAAGTCTCTTACTTGCTTTGGTGTCTCTCTACAACTGACAAGACTCTTGCCAGGTTTATAATCTGTAGTTTGGCTCTGAACTGCTTCCCTTTAACACAGGGTGGATGTAATTATTTGTTATTGAGTAAAACAATAAAGAGGAAAGTTGGGTCATGAGTCAGCAGAGTACAAAGGCGTTATTGCTGTGTGAGGCCTGATGGGTCTGCTGGAGTGTCACATACTTCCAATGGCTGCTGCACAATTTTGGTGCCAGTCTTTTCACAGGAAAACTTCACTTATCTGAGGGGAATCTCTCCAATTCTCCTGTGCTGTCTAAAATTGGGAGAGAAGTAGATTTTTTCATACATTATTGAATACTTATGAACGGGGAAAACCAACAAAGTCATCAACGCCCTGAAGATGAGATCCACCACCATTCTGTTGAGTTTGCAACTCAAGGAGTGCACTAAGATCCCTATTATCTGGCAAGTCCATGAAAGGCCTGTTTTGTCAAACAAAAGCTATGAAGAGAAAGGAGAGAAGAGGAAAGAAAGAAGCAAAGCTGTGTGCAGAAATGCAGGAAGAGTGCCCAGTTTTAGGCATGTAGGAGCTTATTTTCTCTAGCTTGGAAGATTCCCCCGTGGCTCCCTGGGAACGTGTCAAACTGACTTCACACTCAATCCAGCCAGCCTGGTTATCCAGTTCCCCAGTCTGCAGGAGATTCAGTGCAACAGATTAGAAAGCACGAAAGGCTGTTAGTGGCAGAACGCTGACAGGAGTGAGGGTGGACATGGCCAGCTGAAGGCAGAGTGGCGATGTGTGACACACAGGGCGAAATGTAGAAAGTGTAGAAATTGAGAGCCTGCCGGTGTGAAGACAGCGCGGATCAGCTAGTTCCCAGTAATGACCCAGAGACTGTGATACATATTGAATGATTTTTAGTAAACTTTAAGACATGATAAAAAACAGAGTTTTTAAAGCAATATTTTAAGATGATCTATTTTGATCCTTTTGGGGGCTTTCCATTCGGGCTGCTCGCACTCCTGGATCCAGTGTAACGTCAGGGAGCCCCCTGGCTGAAGTCCGCACCATTGGCCTTTGGCGCGCAGTGCAGGGTGGAGAGAGGCTGTGGAGGCCACGGAGGATGTCCACCCTCGCTGACGTCACGTTTACATTTCTCCTTAAGGACAGACTGTCATGCTCCCAGTGAGTCCAGACACAACTCCATTTAATAAACATATATAATGCTACTAAGCTATGATGAAGAAGAGACAAACAGAAAATTGTTAAGGAGAGTGTGCTGTGATCAGAAAACACTTTTGGTTACTTGCTGGCCTCAAATCCCATCTTACAGTGAATAGGAAATCTATTTGCTTACTACGCAGGACTGGGGAAAGAATCAAAGAGGAAAATGTGTATATGTAAATCCCTCCTAAATTGTAAAGCATTATACATACCTCAGTGTGGTAAAGTAGAAAAGACTCTAAAATGCTAGTGACTAGCTGTAATCTTCTTTGTCTCAGTTTATATCACCACAGATTGAGGATGATAAGATGGCCCATCATGGAGTTTTTGGAGAAGATTAAATAAGACAGCACATAAACAAATATTCTAATAATTAATACCCAATAAAGGGGTATAGTTTCATATATTTCTCCTTCAGGCATTTAGTTCTCTGATGGTGTGACAATTTACATACCCCTTAATTTCCCCTAGAACTTATTAGAATATGTACTTCAACATACCATAGCCTTTTATAAGGTGAATAACCTTGTCACATTTAAAATGGTGAACACATTTAAAATAGAAGACACTTAATTATACCTGTAAACACTGTAGATACTGTGGAAATACTTTATGAGGAGCTTCTAGAATCTTCTGCTCTTCAAGTCAACTGGGCGCAGTAGGATCATTAAAATTTGAACAACAGTCTAAATATAGCCATATATGTAATTAATGAATTATATTGTGAAGGCTATGAATTCATAATTCTTATTGGAAAACAGGTAAGAAGGGAGTTTTGGGGCATGCTACACTTACTTTTCTATTGCTGTGCCACTAATTAATGGCATTGGGAAACATTTTAGACCTAAACCATAAGAGGGGAAAAGAGGAAGAGCAGCTTATGGATTTTTTTTCACTGAGACTGAAAATAGCAGTTCATAAATAAGAAATAGAGAAACAAAACCAGACCCTGCACTAGATGAGTAAACAATTAAACTCCGGTGCAAAATTTAAGGTGCCAAAAAACTCAGTGCTCTGTATGAATAGTATTTTAACACAGTTCTTTAAAAAAGGAAATCAACACACTGGCTGTTTAGTGCCTGAATTTGTAAATCAAATACTATTGGAAGCAGGGCCAGGGTTAGGAAGATACAAATGAGACAGTGTTGTAAAGCACAGATCAGATTCTGCCCAAATCTGATATTCTCTCCTTTGCAGGAGTTTTTTTTTTTTTTTTTTTTTTTTTTTTTGGAGGGGGGGCACTAATTTTAATTTTAAAAATATTACAATCAAATAAACTCATCTTGATTTCTGAGCTCCTTACATTTTATATTCATTGACTGTACCTTTTTTCTGAGTGTCCTGGTCCTTTTCTGAGTATCTTTTGATAAGCCAGGAATTCCACATGCATTATATCATCTAGTTCTTGCAACATAGCTATTGTTCTTTTCATTCTCTACATGAGAAAGCAAACTGTGAAAGAAGAGGCACTTGCTAAAGGACTCACAGCTAAAATGACAGCTCTGACTCCAGAGTTCAGTCTCTCCCAACTCCTAAGGTGTGACACCCTCTAAATGCTTCTCTTCCCATATGAGCTGCTTTTCCCAACCTTGATTCTCTGAATAGATGGCACCAGTAACAGACAATTCTCAGCCTTTTCTTTTCTCTAGACAACACCACATGGCCAGAGAAGAATTTATATGTCTTGTGCTGCTTCCCACTTCACAGCAACAAGAAGGAAAATATTCGATCATATTTGCTGCAATATCTTTCCTGCCAAAGGAAGCAAAGAGACAGCTGCTCCTGCAAAGACTTGCTCTGCTGCTATGCGAATCGGCATCAGCAGGCTCTGGGCTGAAGCCCAATAGAAAATGTTAGTTTTATGGTTTGAAATTACACTCCACGCAAGAGGGCAAGCCTTATGGTTGGTCAGTTTACCTATCTTAGAGTTCTGTGGTGTACATTTGCCTTTTCACATAGCCTAGTGGTAAGAATATAGCTGCAACATCTGACTTCATCCAGAGACATGCTGAGCTCCCTGGAGTGGAGAGATTCAGCAAAGTAGGAATGACTTCCACTTTGAAATTTATTAGACTGTTTAAAAAGAGACACTGAAGAAACAGCTTGTGACAGAAACATCCTATAATAAAAATCTAGTGGCCATTTAATTTCTGCTACTTCGAATACTGATGAATCTGAACTGATTGTAATACTTGTTATTATCACACATCGCCTTATGAAACAGAGCAGTACTGCTCATCTGAAAAAGACAGGAATCTCTTTATTTTCTCTTTGATTCTAGCCCTAAGACCCAGGTCTTTACAATAAGAAAAATATGTTCTAACATTTTCTTTTCTTCAATGGTGGTGTTACTTTTGGGTAATTCAAACACTGCTTCCTTTTGCTCGTATGTTTTGGCCATTAATGGGACTCTGAAAATAGATGTTCAGGGACTCTTTGATAGAACAGGTAGGTACCTGGTATGTGTGAATCCAGAGCGTGGTGTGATGGAGCAGATGCTTGGAAAACCAAGAAGAGAAATTCAAGAGAAGAGAATTCTGGGAGCAGAGCTTTGCATCATTAGGGATACTGGGTATTTCCTGAATATATGAATAAATGATTCCAAGAGATGTTCACCTGATAGCAAAATGTTACAAATGGAGTTGAGAGAACAGCAAATTATGGATGTAGCTATAAAATTAGAATTATGTCTGTAAAAGAAGTCTAGCTATGATCCCACCCCATGCTCGTCTAGCAGAACACTAGCATCCATCAGGCCAGAAACAAGAACTGTAAGTGGATATGTACCCCTGACAATGATATGAGAAGAAGGTTCAACTAGTATGTAAGTGGCTGCCAATGAAGCAGCACTCGTGAATCCTGCCTCAAAACAAGTGTAAGCCTGCATCAGAGAGAGCAGAAAGAGAAGAAAGACAAAAGCAAAATCCCCTAAATTCATAAAAACAGGGAAAGAACCAGTTTTCCTAAAGCCTCAGAGGAAAAATAGATTTCCATAAATGACTACTGTGAAAATCTCCAAAATGTTTGGAGAAGTGGAGATGTTCTTTGAGATGTAGTAAGACAAGAAGACCTCTATAAAACAGGAGCAGGATAGATGGGAAACTATAGATGACCCATGAGATATTTTTCTAATGACAGTGGAGAAGGATCAAGAATATAAAAAAAAGAAAGGAAAGAAAATTTGAGTAATATAATTAAAATGTATGCTGAAGGAATGAGTAATTCTTAAAAAGCTAAATAAAAATATTACAAACAGAATATTAGGAATTGCATAAGACAGTAGAATCAAGATTATATTTCTTTAAAGAAATATTTAAACTTTTCAAAGGCTGATAAGGAAAAGGAAAAACTAAATGGAAAAAAGTTGGAATGAAGGTTTGTGATAACAAACACTTAAATTTTGAAAATAAAAACACTTTATTGCATAAAACTCGATGAGAATAAATTAGAAAACATTAGTGAAATGGATAGATTTTGCCAGAGAAAAAGTTTTACTAAATTAATTCAAAAACAAGTACAAAACTTGAGTGAAACATTAACCAAAGACTAAGTGGATACGTGTCATGAAAGAATCACATTACAAAGGCTTGTATAATTTTTTTTTTTTTTTTTAGACAGCATCTCACTTTGTAGTTTAGGCTGGCCCTGAGCTCAGCCTCAAACTCACATCACAGCAATCCTCCTGCCTCTGCCTCCCGAGTGCTGGGATTACAGGCATGAGCCACCACACCCTGAATTGTGGTATGTGGTACTGATTGCTGCTGGGTGTGAGTCTCCACACCCAGTATTGTATGTGGTTACTGGGGATTGAACCTAGGTCCTTGTACTTGCAAGATAGGCACCAGAATCACTGAGCTAAATCCCTGGCCCGGCTTGCACAATTTAAAACATTGAGGAAACATTCTTTTGCAGCCTATCTTTTCAATAAACTGCATAAAATTAAATACAATAAAATTATTTTACAAAGGTGGAATGTACTTAATCACAAGTCTAACAATAGCACTTGCACAAAATGAGAAAAAATTAAAAGGACTTTAATAAAAACTAATAGATTGAATTTGAGAGTATACTTAGCAAGTCATCCTTTGTTAGTAACATTTATCTCGAAAATGAAAGGAGACTTAATTGCGAAGTATTTGTAAGTAATTCCTTCATATTAATAACTGATGGAAAAAAGCATTTCAAACAATGCAGAGACATCATTGATAAAATTTAGCATCAAGCAGTTTTAGAAAACAGAATGTGAGGAAATTATTAGAAATAAATTCATAACAATAATTAGTAGCATTCTTTGATTGGTCAGTTCTTTCCACAAATGTTTATTGAGCATCTACTCTATCCCAGGTACTTTTTTAGACACTGAGAATAATAAACCGGTGAAGGAAACAAACAAAACCTCTCATTTATTAAATTGCATGCTGAATTGAAATGTGGTAAAATTTAATATTAAAGACAGGAAGTGCAATATGCAACATGTTGATATTTAGAAATGTGAAGAGGGAAAATGGAGCATGAAAGAATAGTCTGAGGAGAGAGGGACCCTGAAGTGTTTGCCTGGCAGAGCCTCACTGAAAGGTAGCTTTGGAAGAAGAAGCTGACAGAAGTGAGTTAGCCTTGTACACATGTAGGGGAAAATATGTTCAGGGCAGGAGGAATAAAACAGGTGTTAGCAGGGTGGCAAGCTGAGGTGAAAGGGCAGTGACATGAATGGGGGCAGCAGAGAAAAGACAGTGGGACAGATCATGTCTGGGCTTGTGCACCTTTGGGAAGGGTTTGACTTCTATTTGCAGCTAAGTAAGCCATCTTAGGCAGCTGGAATAGGATAACCCTGGCAACTGTGCTGAGATAAATCAGGAATGTGGATGGAAACAGGGAACCAAGAAAGTCCTTTTGTAGTGACCAGGCAATGTATGGTAATACAGGCTTGATCCAGAGGCAGCAATGGTGGTGGTGAAAACCTTTAGCCTCTGCATCTAGTGTAACAGGAAGGCCAGCAAAAGTTTCTGAACAGTGGGGTATGTGGTAGACAAAGAGGAATTGAGAATGCTTCTTAAACTTTGGATAACTGGAATGACAGTTAGTTCCCATTTCCTGAGATAGAAGAAAGGTATGCATAGAGTTGGTTTGGGCAAATAACCAGGATTCCCATTTTGAAAACAGCAGGGACGCTGTAGTTGTCAAACTTCGATAGAGTTGTGTGTGGTCAGTTGTGCAAATCTGCAGTTCAGAAGAGAGATTTTGGCTAGAGATTTAAAAATTATCAATTATTAGCCTATCAGCATCACTTAAACCATAACATGTACAGTCAAGCCTGGAAGAAGCTCTTGACATTCTCATTAGAGAAGATTCCATTCAAATCTGATTTCATAGAGATAAAATAAGTACGTCCTCTTTACTTTATTAGATAATAAGGATTTTGGAAGCACTCTTGAAAGACATTGAGGGGATAATAATTGGCACCCAATCACATATTCTAAGCAATTGTAATTGTTTCTGTGACAGCTTATCCCCTTGGATTTTCTTTTGCCTCTCTATTATGCCTTTTCAGTCTCTTTTGAGGCTCATCTTATTGATGATTTAACTGTGCTAATGACTCCTCAGGGTAGGTCTTCAATTTTATTTGTTTTTAGGATATACAGAAAGGTTCCAATGAGGCCCTAGAGTTTTCACCAAAGTTTGCACACAAGGCTATTTAAGTTTGGAAACTAGGTGGTTCCAAAGTCCAACTCTGTAATTTGCAAATTTTGAGTATATTATTTTCCTCTCAAATATATGTGTAGTGACAGTAATTCTGTATATCTTTCAAGGTGTTTATAAAATAATAAAAAGAAAGCTCTTGATAACCAATAAAAGATCTATGTTTATTGAGTAAGTGTATGAATGATAAATTGTCCTACGTCTTCAGTATCCTATTTGATACAATATGGTGTCAAAGTGAAAACAGAGTACGTTACTTAAGATGTGTATGGAAAAGCTCTCTTTTTCTTCTCAGAGCAGATGCTTTCCTTCTTTGAGATTTAGAGCTTGTATCCTTTGTAAGGTCTTCTTAGATATCATCTGTTGCTGGGAGTAGTAAATTAGACAAAAGAAGCTTCTGGGAAAAAATGAGCCATGGAGGCTGCAGGAAACCTCCATTTTTGGCATTTAATAGCTAACAGTGCCTACGAGCCTCATCTTAGGCTATGAGTCTCTGGAGGAGACCCCAGCCTTCTCTCAGTGTTTCAGAAATCAAATTAGATTCTTTCCAGCGTGCAATTTGTAGAAGAACTCATGGCTTATTGCACAACACATCACTAGAAACACAGAAATTGGAGCCTTATTGTGGCTGTGTGCCAAGGCTCTTTCAGTGTCCAAGATGAAGGGAAGTCACAAAGTCTTGTAGATAATGGAAGCTGCGTATTGACTTGTTCATTTAACAAGCACCTTCCAGCCAAGGGTGAGCCACCATTGCTGTCAACAGAGCCTCTGATGCCAAAGAGATCCGAAGACAGATTTCCACTAACAGATACAATCAGAAACTCCTGGCTGGGGATGGTTGTTCTCTAGCATTGCTGTCTCCCCCCCCAGCCCCCCCGCCTTGGAGCTCATGATGGCATACTCAGGACTTTTCCCCACCCCTTTCACACCACTCTGCCTTCATCCTGCAGTTCCCATTAGGAGCACTCAAAATTATCAGTTCTGAATGTATCTGTTCTTCAGCCCAACTTATAAACTGTGTAGTGATGTCTCTGAGCCTTGGTATTCATTTCATGTGCTAATGTTATGATTTGGGTTTATAGCAGGATATTTTTGGCACTTGGCTTCACACATGTGTGAATCTTGAATGACTTATGATTTTTTACTTGTTCCTTTAAACATTTTAACTGTTGAATATCTCTTCACTTCTAACTAGATTGATGCTCCTGGATCATGTTCTCAAAATTATTTGGTACTTCACTTTCACCTACTCTGTTCCGAGTACACTGAGCTGTGTGCTTCACACACAGTGAGCACAAAAGTGCCTGTTTAATAAACTGATCAAACACAAATAAAAGAGAGAAAGGGAAGAGAGACAGAAATAGAACATGTATAATGAACAGGCAGATAAGATAGAGGGAAGTGATGACAGGAGTTTCTAATTAGTGAGTGAGAGGGTGGGGAGAAAAAGAAAGATTTTATGGTGTTTTAAAATACACGCTAGGTTACTAACGTTATGAAATTCACTTCTGTGGAAAAAAGTATATTCTCAAGGATTTGGAATTCGTTACCACTCCAAGCGTAAAGTTCTAGGTAGGAGTGGTAGATTTCAAGAGGCCATATTACAAACTTTTCAGTGATATCCATTAGTGCACCACCGTGGGTTCTACAGGCAATATAGATAATGTAATTCTATCCAGCCAGTGACACAACAGAGTGGGGGCAGCAATGCTAAAGAACAGCAAAGACTTCCACCATCCCCAGTCAGTTGGCTCTGATGGTATCTGTTAGTGGAAATCTGTCTTCAAATCTCTTTGGCATCAATCTTTTGTGGTTGAGGAACTGGGTTTCTGAGGGAGTGTTGGTGGATGTGAAAGTGCTCCAAAAGCAAATTTCACTGTTACCTTGAACTAACTGCCTTTGGTAGTTGCCTGTATTTAAAGATAGAATATCACTATTTACCGAGCACCCACCATTATGTACCAAACACTGTTTACCATGCAATTGTCCTACTTAGCTGTCCTGCTGACAGCCTGATGAGTTAGTTAATTTTAGATAAAGAAAATGAAGTTTAATAAAATTTTAAGGTTGTACACAGTATTGTGAAGTTGAGAAGGTCCTTCTGCACTGTGCTAGCACTTAGATTTACTTAGCCTGGGAATTACATTGCATTGTTCTGTCCCTGTTAATCAACCATTCAACTAGAATGGACTATCAGTCGGGAAGGGATCTCAAGAAATTTTCATGCACACTTCCATTGTCATTCTGTTGCTTTAAACTATCATTGGCATATCAGGCAGTATGTGCTATACATATAATATAGATTACTGAATTTTTTCCTTGTGAAATAAATGCTATGACATCTACAACACACAAGAGATAAGTCCTTCATGACTTTGTGCTGGGCTGAAGTAAAGTTGTATTCTTAATTCTATCTAGCCAGTGACAGAACCCGATGGGAGAAAACTCTTTATGAGTCTTCTGCTTCTCTTTGCACTGTGAGTAAACATTCCAATTGCTTTCATTCTGGACTAGTTTTCAAGGATGTTTGTAAGTTAAGAGCAGTGTTTCCTTCTCAAGCAAAGAATATGAATCCTTAATGCCTAGTACAGTATATGCAGTTCACTATGATCTTTGTGTGGAGCATAGGGTAGGCATTTTTGCTACTGATTGTGAAAGATTTGGATACTTTAAGCCTGGAAATCTTCTGTTACACAAGTCACTATCTGTGCAGGTGTCTATGAGAGGACATTACTCTATGTAAATGGAATTTTAAAAGCTGAACAATGTTGACACTCTGTCTTCAGCTGTTGTTACCATTGTCTCATGTAGGAGTCACATCTTCTACCAGCATTCATGAAACTTGGCCAGGCTAATTTAATAGCTTATAAGTAGGATAAAAAGGCCAGCATTTCACAGTTTTTGACAGAACCTACATTCAACTTCAAATCTGTCTGATCCGCAAATCCTTATCCTTTATTGTTATACTTTTATGCTAAAAGTTATATGTTTGGAGGTAAAGCTGTGTTAGAAGAATAAAATCATCCTGCTCATTCTCTTGTTGTGTGGATATCTTTCCATTCAAAGAATTTCCAGGTGAAAATGGCAATTTAGACTTTTATCTTGAAGCTGTATCTACTTCTGCTTTCCTATCCTTACTTCATTTTTAGAGGATGGTTTAGACTTTGACAGTGCTTCCTTTCACCCTTCAAAATTCCATGGTGTGTGGGGGAAGGAATCCATGTTCCAGAGCTTTCATGGGGATAAAAAAGGAACTTATCTGAGACCAGGAATCATAAAGGAACAGGTATGCTGTATTTTCTTATCTCTCTTCTTTGTCCTTACTGCTGAGGTGAGCACAGAAGGAGGGTTGGCCCACATTGGCCTCTCATACCTCACAGTTTTGTGAACCAGTTGTCAGTCTAAACCTGTCTTGACAGCAGAATTTATCAGGAATTCCTTGCATGTGTGTCACTTTTCAAAATTTACAAGAGAACAAGCAGTAGCTGTCTTTTTGGTTACAGTAACACTTTTGAAAGAAACTCAAGGATATAAGAGCAAGTGATTTTTCTTAGAGTTTTATACCTCCAGAATTAAAACTCATGTCCAAATCTAATGATTTTCTGCCTTCTGATAACAATACATTTTTCTCATGAGTGTTTTGGAAGTAGCATTCATACCCTGTGCAAGAATATCCAGGATTCAGAAATCAGTCCTCCACTAACCTAAAATGAGTACCTTGGAAATCAAGTGCTTTCATTCTAGAGAGAAGTTACTGAAACTTTGTCTTCAGTAGGTCAGTTATAAAAAGCATAAAAGTGCAGCTTTTGGACCAACGTCTACACTGCGTACATTGAGTATATCTTTAACTGAGCTTCTCCTTATAGAATGGTATGATTCCACCTTCATAGTATCAGGTAGACATTATTACATTGGCAATTTCATTTTTTCTATATGGGAAGGTGTCGGCACCTTCACCATAAAGTTATCTCCAAGGGTTTGAGAGTCTTGAGAAGCTCCCTCCTTTCTAATTTTCTCAAACTTTATTCCATTATTATGTGAAAAATGTAATGCTCCTGACAGAGGTGCTAAAATGATGAAATATTTCTCTTTAAATATTTTTCATTTCAATGGTGATTTTAGATGTGTATAAAACTGGAAACCACTCATCAAGGAATAAAATGGTACCTACTAGAGAGAAGGTCCAATTAGTGCACATGAGCAGGGAAATATCAAATGGTATCCATTTAGCACCGCTGCTCATATCTTTATCAAGCAAATGCTTTTAAATTGAGTTTGATGTCATCAGTGGGTCTTTGGTAGTTAGAGAATAAAAAGAGCTATTTCTGTCAGGAGGAACAATATGGATGTAGGAATTGAAAAATGTAAGTGAATGTTATTACATTTTAGGGAAATACAGAAGCATTAGCTTCATGAGTAAAAATGGACAATGTGAAGTCAGGCAGAGCTAGAATGAAGAATACTGAGTGCAGGTAAAGATACTGCAAATTAACTTGCAGGGTTTGTGGACCCATTTGAGTTTTCTGGGATGAGGTATAGCATGATTCATTTTCTTTATTTTATGTTGTTTTCTCAACACTGTTATATGGTAATTACATTATTAACCTCATTTTGTAGAAGCAGAAACTACAACTTAAAAAATGGAGTAATTTTCCCAATGTCATTACACTGGTGGCAAAATGAAACTTCCAGGCCATATCTTCTTTTATTGCAATTACTGTACATGAAAAATGAGCACCTTATTACAAAGGGGGGAAAAAGCAGAGTTTTGAAAGTAAATGGTCTAGTATAATTGGAGTAGTGATAATTGGCAGTTTCCTATAATTTTCTAGTTCCAGGATTCTAAACTTTAGAGTGGATATAAAAGATTTGGGATTGTGAATCAGTGGGTCTGGGAAGGCATATGAGATTGTGAATTTCTGACAAGCTTCTTAGTGATCCTGATGCCTTTGATTCTTGAACTAAATGTTTGTCTACAAAGGAATTAGAACTTGCCTCTTGCCTCTTAGCCTTACTTTAAAGATACACATGAAGTTCATATTTAACATTTTGTCCCCAGATAGGCACACTAATATTTCCCCTTTGTATGGTGCTACAGTTGTGTCTGGATTATGAAGAAGAATTTAAATTAAATATGTGAAAACAACTAATAGTGTCTGATTCATTCCAGGAACACAAGATGGTTGGCTAACTTTATTTTTATTAATGGACATTCTTTTATTTTGCAAGTTCTAGAACCTATTTTGTTTGCTTTTTGTTTAATGCTTTCCCAATGAATGTAAGATTTAAATATTTAGAAACAAATCAAAGAAAATCAGAATGTTTTTTATTTAAAGAAAGTTAAAATTTAAAGAACTTTTTGAATTTTTATTTCTAAGCTAAGCTCAGTTGATGATTTGGAAGTTCAGAAATTAAACTATGAGGTTTTAAGCAGTTTCTGCCCTGTAAGATCTAAGCCCTGCCCAGAGCAGTCCCAGCCTCTCCAAGTTTCTCCTCCCTGTATTGTCTCTGTGCATTCTGATGAGCAGGACTTTCTGCTGGTTGTACAACAGAACCATAGCTCTCAGTGCTGAGAGCTGTTCGCCGTGAGCTTCCACTTTTGTCTTTCCCTGGTTTTCTCTTCCTCCTTCATGCTTTGAAGCCTGTCTCATTATTTCTCTTTGATCTCTTGTTTCTCTAACTTCTTTCTATTCTTTTTTGTTAGTTGTCATGGGAATAGTGTTAGTCTGGAGGTCCGAGTCTAGGAGGCTTCTGCAGACCTAGTTAGAATTCCCAGACTTGGAGAATATTTGTTGCACCTCAAAAATCCTGAGTGATCTCCTGCTTAGTTCCTCATGAGATGAAAAAAAAACAACAACTGAGAATCAGAGAGAGACATAGAAAAACAGAGGCAGAGACATAGAGAGAGAGATTTTACAGTATAACCATTGATCCTGACTCTATGACAATGCACGTTTTCCAACATATGCCCTTTTTTACTTACTGATATGGAGAAAGGACAGAATACACAATCATATAGTCTTTACTATACATCAGATAGAAGATTTGTATTTGTAATGTATCAAGCCTCATAAAATTGCTACAGAGGCCTTATAAATAGAAATGACTTCATCCATTTTACAGATGAAGAAACTCAGTTTCAGAGAAAATAAAGTAAATTTTAAGCCCACTCAGCCAATCAGTACTGAACCAAAATTAAGCTAAGGCTACCTAAAAAAAATATCTCCTTTCTACCTCAATGGGCTGTAAATCAGTGTTTAGGATTATTTCCAGTAAATTTTATTGCTATATTTAAATGAATCATTACTTTCAATTATATTTCCTTTTTGAAAATTGGGTCAAAGATTTTAGGGTCTTCCACTTTTGGTACCTGTCAGAATGTCCAAATATAGAAATTAATAGAATTTCATACTTTGATTTCTCTCTTTCTCATATTACAAGCCAAGTCAACACATTTTGACAATGCAGCTAAATAGAAGGTATGGAAGGTATGCTCTCAGAATTCACATATTCTAGTGGAATCATGAAAATTAAATGACAAGAGAGTATAGGTTTGGACTCCTGTGTAACCCTTATGTAATTGGATGAGGAAACTGTATTCCTGAAAGCAATGAGACCTGAGTGTTTGGCCTACAATGATGTGCCATTATAGGAGGAAGCACTGGTATTTTTCTTTATTAGCAAAAGACTATGAGGCCTGGCAGAGAATGGGAATCTAGGGAGGAGCGATTCCTAGACATTTAAATGAGATTCTTTAGGCTGCATGATACTGGGAGTATGACAGATAGATGCAAATCTTCAGAAGGAGATCCTGGAGAGCCCACATCTGAGGAATAGACTACTCTTGAGTTTTCCTAACAGCCTAAAAACTAAGTTTTCTGGGACAAAGAGGATCAACAATGGAAGATCCATAATGCCCAACAAATAAAAAAAAATTACATTGTGTACAAAGAATAAAGAGATGTGCCTCAAAACTTGAAGAAAAAACTCAATGGAAAGAAACTCAGATATGACATAGATGTCTCAAAGAATAGATAAGGACTGAAAAACAGCTGTTGTAAATATATTCAAGGACTTAAAAACACTGACAAAAAGACCACAATATGGAAATCTGTAGAGAAATCAAAACTTTGTATAAGAAAACAAATACAGATTTTAGATCTGAAAACATATTGTCTGAAATGAAAAAGAAATATCATGAAAAACACAAGATAGCAAAATACATACTGCCAAAGAGGAAAAACTAATTGAAAACAAAGAGAAATTAAATGTGAAGTTTATGAAGGAAGGAAATGGAAAAGATAAGTAGAAATTAATGAAGAAGAAAATGGCCATCGCAGTAGAAAATATCAACAAATATACAAATTGGTCTTTTAAAAGATCAATAAAATTGATAAGTTCCTAGCTAGCTGACTCATGAAAAAAAATGAGAGATTCCATAAATGACCAACCCCTGAAATGAAATTATAAGCAACAGGAGAAACTCTGCACAGGACTGAGGGATGGAAAATCACTGGCATAAACAGAGTGAACAACTGTATGCCAATAAAATAGGGGAACTGCATGCAGTTGATGAACTACTAAGAAGCAAATTACCAAAGCTAATACAAAAGGAAATTTTGAACTTGTCATATATTTATTAAATAAATTAATTTTATAGTGACAAATTTCTAACTAAGAAAACCTCAGGATGAGATGGATTCACTGGAGAATTATGAGAATGATAAAATGAATAAGTAATATCAATCTAACACAAACCTGAAAAAAAAAAAAAGAAAGTCAGCACTAATTGGATATGAAAACCCAACAAAAAATAACAGAAAGGGTGGGGCTATGGGAAAAAAATGAGAATTAAGTTGTGTCTTATGCCGGTACAAATCCCCATTATGGAGTGCAATCATGATGTGTATATTTAATGTACCAAGAAAGATAATAATAAAAAAAATAACAGAAAAATACATGCCAATATCCTTTATCACAGAGATGCAAAATTGCTCAAAAATATATTTACAAATAAGATCTAGCAAATGGATGGTATATTAGGAAAAAGTAGAATTTATTCTGGAAATGTGAGCTTTATTCAATTTTCAAGCACATGTCTTTTAGTGTGTGAACATAATAAAAGAGAAAAATATTTCTGATCATTTCAGAGGATGAAGAATTTACAAAAAATAATCAGCAGTCAGTCACAATTAAAAAGTCATAGTCACTGAAAGAAGTTTCTCTGACCAGTGAAAAGTTACTTATGTAAACACATAACTATAAGTAAGAACACATAGTAGTTAGAGAGGAAATACTCAGGACCATGCAGATGTAAGGATAGTCATTCTTACTATGATAATTTAGCACTTTACTGAATGCCCAAGCCACTGAAAAGTTACAGAAAATAAGTGAAAGGCATAATAAAAAGAGAGAGAGAGAGAGAGAGAGAGAGAGAGAGAGAGAGAGAGAGAAAAGAAAAAAGAAAAACTTGGAATGTGAAAAATTCTGAAGATATAAAATGTAAGCAGCAATAGAAGTGACAAATGAATTTAGCAAAGACAAAATAAACAGTAAATGAAGATCAATTTTATTTTATAAACTTCAAATGATATCTACTGTGTTATTTATTTATTTGTAACTTAAGGTGTTGCTATGTTATTTAGACTGGTCTAAACTGGTCTCACTATGTAGCATAGGCTGGTTTTAAGACATAGCTGTCCTCCTACCTCAGGCTCACAGGTACTAAGAGTGTGAGTGTGTGTCACCATGCCTTGCTATGTGCTAATGTTATATGTATAGTGCTTATGAAGGTAGTAATTCAGCAAAATCTGTTCTGGTGGAATTCACATTCAAGTGTAAATCTGAAAACAATAGTGAGTAAACATGCTAACATATACTATTTGTGGTAGTAGTACTGACTAGAAAATAAAGTGATGGGAATAAGAAAGACTGGGGCAGAGGGGTGTAACTCTTTGTACCTGGTAGGCAGAGTGCCACTGCTTAACAAATTTTTCTGAGACATAATGTTAGGTTTATGAAAGGAGTATTTGACATGGGATCTAGTCAGAAGAAATGTCAGGTAGAACAGCAAGATCAAAGGCCCTGATGTAAGAACATGTTTGATAGTTTGAACATGAGCAAGATTAGTGTAGCTATAGAAGAGAAAGTGTAGGAGTGAATGGGGCTGTTGTAACTATATACAAAAGAAGCCTTTGTATTATTTCATTTTTCAGTAAATGAAACTGGCTTAGAGTTTAATGGGATAACTCACTACCATGTAGGTAATGAAAGTATGAAATGAGAAAGTACAGTTGGAAGACTTGTGCTTCTCTAAACAGAAGCGATGCTGGCTTGGTTCAATATATTTGGTTGATCATGATGTAATGAGTATACAATCAGAGTCACTTAGGTTGACCTATTCATTTTCCCATAGTAATATTTCTTTCTCATTGCTTAGGCTTATAAAAAAATTTCATTGCATTTGGATTCCTAGGAGCTGGCTTACACTCTCCAGAGGGCCATAGTGCTGTGTTCATACAACATGCACAGTGTAGGAGCTGGAGAGCGAACCAGACCACATAGTGTCCCTAGTCTATCCCTCCACTTTCTCACCTAGCTTTCCACTTTGTAACTTGATAGTACTCACAGTGTTTGATTTAGTTTTCTCCAGAATAGACATACACTCTCATCATGATAAGTTAGCCCCATTTCTCTGAAAGAGAATGGTTAATGTGAGAGAGAAGTGAAAAGACCCACAAAAGATTCTCTGGAATGTACTAGATGACTGACAGCTGCAGGAGCCTTTGGGCTTAGAATGCAACACAAATATTAACGTCTAAATGTGCTGCAACACAAGCTGGGAGTGGCTTCATGTTTTACTTACTGCTGTCTAAAATGTCATCTTGTGTATCTTCTCAAAACTCTTGATGCCATTTTGAGAGATTATAAAGTTTCTTGTTCACTTTTGGCAGTAAGCATAGGTCACATGGGTTTATATGTCTCATTTTCAGTTATAAAGAGATCCTGCTATGTCTAAATGAAAAGTGTGATCTCATGCTCAATGCAAATCTCCTTTCTACCTCCTGTCTCTTTCCCTACTAGCTGACACCTTGTCTGTTGGCCATTGCAACAGTGTACTGGAGATGAATGAAGCTCTCACAAGAGTCAGTGGTTAGTAATTATTTACAATTCTGGGTGCAGTGTTACAGGGTCAAAATCAGCCATGATGGGATTCTGTGCACAATGGTAATTGGCAGCCATTAAAAACAGGGTTTTTTTTTTAAAATTCAAATCTTTATTTGTACGTTTTGAATACACATCATCATCACATTTAACACTGAGAGATTGTACCAGAATATGATACAACTTGATTCTCATTTTTCGTCTTCCCCCACCTACCCTGCAACCCCCACCCCTTATATACATAAGCTTTTTTTCCTTTTTTTATTATTATCACATTCTTTTTCCTCTTGTTATTTACCCCTACATCCTCTTTCCTTTTAAATATTTTCTATTCCACAACATCAGCTATATATACTAGAACTCATTTACATCTTCCTTTTCTCATACCAGAGAAAAGATACAATATTTACACATCTGTGACCTGTTTATTTCACTTACAAGGATGTCCTCAAGGTACATCCATTTGAGTATGAATGACTCAATCTTATTTTTAATCTCAGAGTAATACTGCAGGGATACAGGGTTCTATTCTATAAAAGAAACACATCTTCTTTATTCAGTCTCTGGTTGATTGGCATTTTGGTTGTTTTCAAGATTTAGCAACCAGAAACTGAGTTGTTATAAACATGGTTGCACATATGTCGCTATGATATTTTATCCTACAAGAGGGCCAGTGCTCAGAGGCAGGTAGTGGAAAAAAGCTTTCAAAAATCTCCACCTCCTTTTCTTTTCCTTCTTCTGCAAGCCTTACCTTACATTGAGTGGGGAAGGATTCAGACTGACAAGGTAAAGGGAGGTGGTGTCATTTGGCTGCTGGCGCCCCTGCAGGCTGCATGTTGATGTTATTACATGGCGGCACCCACTTCTGGCTTTCTTCAGGAGACCTTGTGTGGGTTCTTAGAAGGGCCTTGGTGGACCTCCACAGTGTACAGTTCTCTGGTGGAGGCACTACATTTCTTAGCTGATCCTTTGAAACTCTCCCCAGGTTTTCTCTCCCTGCAGTTCTCTTCCTCTTTTTAATGAGTTTCTTCACCTACTAGGCATCCTTGGATGGCTAGAGTGAGTCCTGCACAGCCCAAGCACTATTTCTTTCCTAGCACCAGAATCTATAGGAACTCAGGCATACTGACTGCAACAGAGCTGAGAATGTAGCCTGCTATACTGCTGCCCTGTCTTTTTGTGCCACATAGAATTGCTTCAGCCACCTTTGTATGACAAAAATTCCCCAAGTCATCAACAGGCAGCATTTTTATGCTCCCATATTCCCTATGCAGTGGGACTCTTTTCCAGGTTCCTGTTGGCATCATCACTGTGACGCTGCCTGGTCTGGCGCCAGTTCTGGGGAAGGCACAGGCCTGGGGGAAGGCACAGGCCTGGGGCCAGCTGGGAGTGGGAGACTGGTCTCCTGACAGGCACCTCAGTATCCATAGATGTTGCCTTAGAGCTCTCCTTACACTTGGTCAGGTATATATAGTGCCATGGCTTTCCTTATCCGCTACTCCAATGACATTTATGTTCCTTTTTCATCTGCTTATGTACTGGCTCAAGGAAGAGAATGACAGCAGTTTCATGCACTGGACTATATTTTAAACTGAAAATAAAAAGCCCAGAAAAACAAAATAAAATTAGTTTCCAAAGTGAAGATTTGGGAGAAGAGAGATGGGGAGAGAAACAGAGGCTCCAGAGTTGGTCTGGCTGTCTCGAGTGCATGCCTGGCTTCCCTGCATCTCAGTCAGACTTTGAGGCAGCAAGGTCTGGCATAAGCAGAAGACTGTCATATCAGGACTGACCAGAGAGGGTCTACCTCAGAGCATCCTGGAACTCCAGTGTTCCAGGGTTAGGGGGGAAGAAAGGCTGAGCGGGTGGCAGGTGAAACAGATTTCTTCTAGGAAGGGCACCAGTGGGAGATGTAGCAGTTCTTAGTGTCCTCGTCTGAAGTACAGAGCTCAATGGGGGCCTTTACTTTTCGAATGGATCATCTTGGAAGTGAAGTGGGCCAGGAGGAGCACACATTATACCCTGACTCTGTGCATAGTCTTTGTGTGTCAGATACTATTATGTTCACAAATGAAACTGAAGCCCCATGAGATCAACTGATTTTCACACAAGTTCTGCAGCTCTTGAATGGCACTACTGGGATTCAGCCTAGGGTGGCCTGGCTAAATTATTTATGCTCTTTCCCACTTATCTCTCCTCTCCTGAGTCAGTGGTTGTTAGTGGTTAGAAATATTTATCTTGAGTTTGAATTCAGAAGATGGGAGCAAGTTTCATAGGCTATTAGTAATAATCATCATTTCCACAGGAAATGAAAGAGAATGGTAGCTAACTTCATGTTTAATGTCACACTTCAATTATTCATTATTTACCCATTTACATGTCAAGTTGCATATATGATGACTAGTATTTACTGAGCACTTACTATGTCCCCGGCTTTGCATGATACTTTACATACAGTCTTGTTTGCAATTATGGCAGTATAAGGTAGCCACCAAAGCTCACTCCATTTTATAATTTAAAAAGATGCCCTTGTATTTTTGCCTATGCTCAGTTCTAAGGCTAACGTGCTTGTTAAAATAATGTTTGAACACAAAGCTTTGATACACTGCTCATTTTTTAGCTGTCATTTTTCTAGGGGTTATGTTAAAGAGAAAGCAGAAAAGGGAAGGGATCTTGAACAGCCAAGATCCCTTAACCTCGACAAGATAGAAAAACATTTAGAGAGTCTGTCTAAAATAGTAAAGGTGAATATAATAGATGACAACCGATGGGCCCTCACCAAACAGTGCTGAGAGGTTGCTGCAGAAATCAGGGGAAGGTGAGTTCCCTAAGACATCATGTCTCTACTTAGTCAGTATCCACCAGGGCCCAACAAGGAGAAGAGAAATACTGCAGGGAGGTCAGCCTTCTCAAGGTTCCCTGTACCCTGCAGGCAGAGATCTCAGCTGGCAGGAATGAGTTTCATAAAGACCCATGAATACTGGATGATGTGGCAGGCAGAATTAGGCATCTTACTCCAGTGAGCACAGGGAAAGTGTCCAGGACCATTGCTTCTCCCAACATCTATGTCTAGACTGGATGCTTGATTAGAGATTTGAGATTCAATATGAAAGATTTATCTGGGGCACATTGACTAGTTCTTAAAAGTAGTTAATAATCTCCATGGACTTAGGCTGGGAAACTGAGGGCGATACTGTGATAGGATCTTTGCTTGGAAGGAGTCTACCAAAAATCCTCAATTGACCAGATTCTATTTGCTCATGTCTTCAATGAAATAGAATAGCATTTTATTTTCCTCATTGCACAGTTATGGAAAAGGTAAATAGCAAGAAGACAGATCATATCAAATACATATTTTCATTTTTGCATGTATTTCTTTTGCAAGGATATGCTCTGTGGCAACTACGCTCAGTGCACATGTGTAAGACTATCCCAGCCACTAGCCAGGTTATGTGCTGAGGTTGGGAGGGGAGAAAGAGTTCATTTAAGACACCAATGCCCATTGCAGCTCTGGGCAAATGGTGGGATGAGAAAAGTTCTTTATATTTTAAGAATCTTTTCTTATTCCTTTACTTAATTGTTCACAAATATCAGTGTCCTTTCGCGTTCTACTTACCCTTCCCAACTCAAAGACAGTCCCAACTCATTGGGCATTTGTCATTAATTAATTAATGACACAAATAATCATTAATAACTTTATCTCACCAGTGTACTGAATGATATAGACAAGTTTCTCCTAACAAAACTGCTTCAAGTTTGTGGCTAAAAAATTCTTCCTACTAGGAGACCCCATTTCCTAGCCACACAGAGGATACAAATCAATGTGTAAAAGTTTGTGAAACAAGTACTTAACATTTTATTCCAGGAGGATTTTATTTAGTCACAGTACTATTTCAATTTGTAGGAGAGAGCACAAAGAACACCCCAAGGGAGTGTGGTAGGGTCTTCCCTCAGACTCCACGCTGCCCCATGAGATTGTTCCCGATCACCAGCTTGCCTCGTCACTGGGGAGGGAGCCCTGCGAGATGATCTTCACACGGGCAGTGGCCTGAGAATAACACACTTCCACTGTGCGCTGTGTTCTTTAGAGTCAGAGGGACTCAGCATTTTGATATTGCAGAAACTGTTTGCCAGCTTCCTCCTGAGCTTCAGGTAAGGAAGTACACACTTACTTTAAACATTAGCAGGAATTTGCCTCCTGGCAAGCAGGCTGACGATCCCACAGGATGTTCTGGGCTTCAGAGAAACAGATGAACATTTGCATAACCTTCCATGCAGAAGACCACACAGCTAGTGTTAATTTTTAATTTATTTTCCCCTGGAGTAAATATCTCTTTCTAACTTTTGGTCAACCAGACAATGAGTGTTTAACAAAAATTATTAACTACAGTCTTTACATCGTACATCACATTAGACTTCTTTATCCATGTAGAGATAGAGAATAAAACAGTGGTTTCAAGGAGGTGGGCAGTAATTTGAGGAGAAGTGGTTCAAAGGGTACCCTGAACTTTATTCAAGAAAATTTCAAACTCCTATTATTTTACTGCTAATTGAGGAGCTCCATGCAAGGTACCATTAACAGGCAATGTTTGCATAAATTTTTACCATTTAGAACATATACTGATATGTTTATTCTATCTTTCTCAGCAATGCTATAAGAAAAATATGACCACATATTGAGAGATAATAGTAATGATAAAACAAAAAAGGAAGTTAATAACTTGCCCAAGGACACACACTTGAGGATAGAGCTAGGCTTCAGCCCTTTTAATATTCTTTTCAATGTGTTTGATTTTTTAAAGGATAATTGAAACTAACTTCAATGGGAAAATATTTGAAACACTGAATTATAGATTTAGAAGACAACATGGGGTCAACAATCTATAACTTCCTGAGAAAGTGAAGAGAAGTGTTTCTGTCTGTGCACCAACTGTTAGAGTGAGGGCCTACCTTCCAGTAAAGCTTTCTGCCGCTGGATTCCTGCTCCTTCTTTTGGCTCTGCCTCACTTGCCTTGGGCTCATGGGCACAGTAGTATGTGGAATGTATATCTGTATTCACTGCTTACTTTATTCTTACATTTTCTACTTCTCAGTTAGTTAATATCTAGAAAGCTAAGTGGACATTTTTCAGGAGAAGAGAAGGTCGATTTGGGATTTGTAATGAGATGGACATCATTTTCCCGTGTGTATGTGTGTGTGTGTGTGTGTGTGTGTGTGTGACTGTGTGTGTGTGTGTGTGTGTGTGTGTGTGTGTATGTTACAGAGTTATGCTACATTCACTGATCCTCATTTTTTCATTTTGGCTGATGAAATGAGGTGCTGATGTTCTCAACCAATTATATACCTTTCTCCTGTCCTGTGTTCCCCTCACATCTTATCTAAACTTTTTTATTTTTACATAAATTTCTAATGGTTTTATATAAATTGTTCTGAGTATCAGAAATTAGTGTCATAAAACAAGATCATAATTGACATTATTAATCTCATAAACTATTAACAAAATCATTATTAATATAAATCATTAAATATCAATACTATAATCATAGACATTAAATAATGTCATTAGTATTATACCTTATGTTATTATTGATATTATTCAATAGGTTGTTTTGTAAAAATTCTATAAGCATGTAAATAAATTCAGAATGACTAGTTTGTGGGGCACACAAACAGTAAAGTGCTAGGATTTTGATGAATGAGTCACCTTGAATTCATTCCAGTACTGTCCTTGACCTTTCCTCCCTAGCACATGAGTCAATAAACAGATTAAGGTGACAACATTGCTTTATTGGAGAGGACCCATTGAAACTTTAGCATCGTTTCAATTTAGACAGCATTGCTGTTTGACCTGTCAGCACACTGGGTCGTGCAGAGGTTTCTAAGAGGCAGGATATGAAACAGTGGTTTCTTGCATTTGCTGTGGTTCCTCAGGGTACTGAGCATTAGTGCAAATCCTTAGCGCTTTCACAGATGGAACAAAATAGTAGCCATGTGTATATGATAGGTTCGTGACATGTGCATAAGGCTTTTCCATGTCTTCTTTCTCAGGTAAGGATTCTGGTGTCTCAGGCTGCTGCTAACCCTGAGACTTTTTGGTATTTCTGGGTAAATGGGTAGAGTCACTTGCACATTGATCTTAAAAGGGTCTCTAGAAAATGTGTTTAGGGAAAGGAGAAGGAGATACAATGAGATCCAAGAACAAGGAGAGATGCAGAAACAGCCTGAGTTGGAGGGAGTGCAGGCTGTTTAGAACAGAGTGCGAAGGTTGTGAGGACTGAGGGAAGAACTGCTGTGTGTGATCAATGGCAATTCTTTGACTCTTCCCATAGAGCCTTTACTTATGATTTCATTTAACAAGATTTATTATTACATATAATTATCATGTTTCGGATCTATCTTTGTCTTTGGATTGGTCACTAACTTCACAGGACAACTATACATTCCCAACAATTGTTCAAAGTGTATATTTTTGTAAAGAATGAAATAAAGTCCCTCTAGACACAATATTAAAATCCTAACAGCTTGACACTGTCATGCATCCACTGAATCCGTGTATACTGTATTCCTATTATGAGGGAAGCTCATTGATTTTTCTTTCTGCTTGAAAAAGGTGTTTATAATGAATAACACTAAAAGCCACAGTGAAAAAGATGAGGAGAACAGTCTAAGTCTACAAAGCTTGTATAAATACAAAGGCTTTTCTTTGGTCTTGATACCCCAAGACTTACTTAGAGTTGTTTCACCTGACAGGATCCATGTATAAGAAGAGTTGTGTCTGGTTCATCCAAGGCTGAAAACTATAACAAAATAATGGGGATGGAGCCTGGATGAGGCAGAGTCGTCCAGTCAGATATGGTCAGGGCTGACTTTAGGGACAAGGTGAGAGCTGAGTTTGCTCTTTAAGTGTGGAGTAGGCAGTCTAGGAAGGAAGGCACGAGCCAGAGTGTAGACACGTGTGCCGAAGGAACTTCACTTTCACCATGAGACTACTTAATAGAGACTCCACATTCTTAACAAAGAATGATTGTCACAACTGGAACAGCTTAAGTTTCCATTCCTGAAAATTCTCAGGTGTCAGTGGTATAGGGAGCCTGAGAGTGTCTGCTTGAGGCCCCGAGTTCACCTTCAGTACAGGGGCAGGGGGAGAAAGGGAAGAAAAAGAAAGAAATATATGGAGTTTTGGTGAGAATTGGAGCCTCTTTCTTTTATTGAACTTATTTTTTGGAGACAGTGGATGAGGTGTCATTGAGTGGGGTCACTGAAAGGCTCATTTGGTTATATCTAGTCACGTTTGAAATAGTAAGGCTATGTGCTGTTTAATTTATGCTTTTATAAGCACAGATAACAATGTTTCTCAGTATATTAACAATACTGAAAACAATTCAGATATCCATGAATGGAAAAACAAATATGTAAATTGCTTTATTTTAGTTTCAGTGTAACATGTGTAATTAAAATAAGCTAGCACTATGCACCAGCACAGTTAATTAGGCCTCCAAATGCAGTATGAAGTGAAAAAGTCAAATACAAAATGAGTTGGTGAAGAGGATGCTATTTCTGTAATATTTGAAAGAATGGAGACAGTGCATCATATTTTTTGTAGAGGTAAAATTGAAAAAAAAAGTTGAAAAATTTTGCAAGTGCTTGAAACATAGTGAATTTTCCAGGGGAGGACAGTGTAAATTAGAGCAAAGAAAAATACTAGCAAATCTCAAATTTTCACTAAAGAAAGTGTACTGCAAGTGTACATGTACTGCAAGTGTGTAGATTGATCTCTAGTCTGTACTTTTAGTGTGGCTGAAATAATTTATAATAAAAAATTAGAAAGAAATTAGATAAAGAATTATTAAAATAAGAAATACTTTATTACTCATCTTTTTATTTCTATACCCCAGAAGAAATTGAATTATTAGGGCCATACAAATATTTTTATGAATGATCCCATTTGTATTCCTTTGTGGAATACTGTCTTTTCCTATCTTTTATTCTCTTTGTAATTATTTTATGAGTTATTGCAATAGTTAATTGTTGTGTCCACTTGGGAAAGAAATGCCTGACTGATTGGTTAGCACAGTACTGGGTATGACTAACAACATTTACTGAAAATATTTTACTTAACAGCCTTGAGTGGGAGTGGTACTAGCCAACAGCCTTGTGGTCTAAACAGAGTAAAAAGGGAAGTGAAGGAAGGCTATCTGCTATTTCTTTTTAGTCTTTCTTCATCTTCATCCTGGATGTATCTCTTGGCTCCCAGGGCAGAGTCCTGCCTTGCAATGCAGATGCCTTCTCCTTCTAGTGTAAACCCATTGGCTTCTTTTTTTTTTAATTGAAATCTTTATTGGTACATTACATACACACATCATAATTTCACTCCACAATGGGTATTTGTAGCAGTATAAGACACAACTTAATTCTCATTTTTCCCCATTGGCTTCTTGATACTCTCTCACAATGGACTCTGCAGTGAGCTCTAGGACTCTGAGCAGATCCTTTCAATCTCCAGTGTGTACTTTTTCACATATGACTTTGCACATAATCATATTGTCTAATTATATATTTCTGTGGTGAGCACTGACAGATATACAGTTGTTTTCTTTTATTGATTTTGTAAATAAGTATTGGTTATTTTTCCCACATTATGAAATGCCCATTCATAAATTTTCTAAGTGTCCTTAAGATAAAGTAGTTCATTTATTTTCCTGGAGAGTCCTTTATTACCAGTCTGTATTTTCCTGTGCCAGTACAAATCAGTGCCTTAGTGAGGGACCTTCTTTAGCCAAATCTAGCAGTCCTGCTCTAGTTTTCTGGATCCCCTGCCTTCCTTCTCTAGACTAGTACTCTTGCTTTGGTGAAGCATACATGGAGAAGAGATTTAGAAGCCAGATTGGTGTGATCTCTGTCAAGAAATTAAATGAGTTGACTGGATAGAGAACTTGGGAAGGAAAATCTTTTACTTAACAGTTTTGAGCACATTGTTTGATAGTCATAATTACATGATTGTTGCTAAAATATCCATTGTGACATTGAGTGTATTACTTAGCCACAGAGAATGGTAAACTAGAGACATTTATGGCTAAATGGATGGACATTGAGGCCATACTCTCAAGTGGAATAATTTGGATACAGATGTGTAAGTACCATATTGTTTTTTTAGTGTGGGAAACTAAAGGTGTAAATGAGGTCTAGAATGTATGATAGTGTTGTGAAATAGGAATAGTTTATTAATAAACATTTGCTAATTTTGAGTATGTGACCTTATTTCTTTTCCCAATTAACCTTCCAATCTCTTCTCTATATTCTATAGAGCTCAATTCAATTCTTATATATAATACTGTTCCCAAAAGTATATGGAGTTGAACCAAACTCAATTTGTGATGGAAACATTAGAGAAATAAAGATGCAGAACAAACCTCAATTTAGATATCAAGAAATTAATTTGAAATGTAGGGTACTCTGGCCAAAATTTTAGCAATGCTTATTTAAAATAAAACATTTTGAGGGAATGCTTTCACTAATTTATTTCCATCCCATAAGTATTAGTAAAACTCTGCATTGTGCGTGCTACTGTCTTCAGTTATGTTTCTTAGTTTCTTTAGATAGCTTTGTTTAACTACTAATTGCTTAACATAGTGTGGAATTTTCTGTCATATTTAATCTTAGCAAATTTCAGTCTGTGACAGTGGTAGAATGTGTGCTTTAAGCTTTCCTGACTAGGAGTGTGGCCAATATTCCTTCTTCACTTATTTAAATCCCAGCTAAGTGTCTAAGAGGAGTAAAACCTTGTTTTGAGTATTCTGGAGAGAAAATCTTATAGATATGCACCAGAATTTAGGGTGGGTGAGCTGTACCATGAGTCCACATCTTTCTTACTTTGAAGGCTCCCACTAGGAATACAGGGTTCTAAATTTGTACACCTGAGGAGCCACACTGGAAAGGAGCTGCAATCTGTACACATGGTGGCAAGAGTGGAATCCATGTAAGATCCTGGAATATACTTTATCGTCCTTACTGAGATTTCTTTTCTTGTTTCTCTCTCTTTTTCTCTGTCTTCCTTTCCTTCTCTTCTTCCTCCCTTCCTTGTCAGAGCTTCGGACTGAATACACAGCACTAGCATGTTAGGGGAGTGTGTTAGTACTGAGCTACACAGCCAAGCTACCCAAATATATAAAGCTTAAACCAAGAAATAAAATTATAGTCAGTTTCAAGATGTTTGGACAAAAACTTGCAAATCCCCCCGCCTTTTCCCCCCATTAAACTGTATTTTAAGAGTTTTAAAAATTGCTTTAAGATGTTAGGCTATAATCTTCTTGTCTTGTCAAGTCAGATTTAGGGTAATGCAACTAACGCTGCAGTCACATTTTAGAGAGAATTAAATAGAGTTCACTAGGCTAAATCCTGCAATATGTTAAAACAATCCAACCCAACCCTTTCCTCACCAACATTTGAAGTCTTACCAAATTATATGTGGCCTCTTACACATGGGATCTTTGCTTCTGGACTCAGAGTTGCCTGAGCAAAATGTCTACATGAAATGAAAGGCCAGCTTGTCCTAGAAACCTTCAGAGCAGACATAAACTCATGCAAAACCTTTCTTGTACTCTCACAGTACCTTTTGGCATACAGAAAATAAACACTGAAAATATATGTTTCAGCATTGCTTATGAGCATCTTTATCAAACCAAATGCATTCTTTGTCTAATTAAAAATCTCACATTTATTTTCCACTGGAAGAACTTGCTTCTTTCATTTTGAGTCCCTTGCTCTAACTCACCACAAAATAATGTCATAGTTACTTCTCTCATTGCTGAGATAAAATACCTGGAACCCAAAATTAAAGGAGAAAAGATTCATTGAGCTTACAATTTGCAAAATCTCAATCCATAATTGGTTAGTTCTGAGTCAGGCTGGCACATGGCTGACAAGCCTGACAGGGGAAAAATAGTTTATGGAGGATAGAAGGTAGCAAATGACCACCACAGCTTTTTCTGTCTCTTATATTTTATCCAGGCTACCCTACCCTGGGTAGCAGTCACACCTTGATCCCAGCACCCTTGATCCTAACACTGCATTATGAATCAATCCCAGAATCACACACTCGATCCAGCCACCTCTGAAAAAGCCCCATCCATGACCGCATGAGGCTTGGTGTGTGTAGAGTGCATCTAGACACAAACTATGACAAGCAGGACATGAGAAAGGTTTTGAATTTCAGAAGCCAATCTTGACATTGGGATGTGGTATTAACATTTAAAATGCTCAAAAACAATGAGTATGTTTGTCATTTTGTAGATCTTTCCTTGAACCTGCATGGCAACTTTAAGAGCCTGAACTAAAATTCTGGCAACAAGGTTAAAATGATGTACTTGCAAAGGCACAAATATTTACATACAGACTTGGGAAGTTATGCATATATTTGTCATGTATATTTTCTCTACAACAGATGTCAGAAATAATTTATGGAACTTCTTAGCAAAGCTCCTTTGCTCAGCAGGAAGACTTAATTGCTTTTATTGCTGAGTATAAAATAATTTTTATCTTTCAAATATACATGCTTTAAAGGGAACTGAAGAGAGTGACAGGTGGTCACAGCGGCAGAGAGAGTAATACTTTACAACTTGAATAAAAGATAAAGCCAACTGTTTCATCATTTATTTTCTGACTTTGTTCTCTCAAAGATTTGCTGTCTTTAAAATTACATTTTTGTGGGAAGTCAAAGGAACTTTATCATATTTACTTATGATCTAAAGAATTTGAGCACTTTACGTTAAGTACAATTACTAAGAAACGAAGGAGAAATATGACAAAAAGCCTCATAAAGATTGTCTACTGCAATTCATGTTAAAATTGATGCCTGTACAGTTTACAGGCAATTTGTAGACTATGAGTCTACAATTTATAGATCTGTAATATTTTAGAACCTTTTTAAAAGCTAAGCAATTTCTCACTCTAGAATGCTTGAAATTATTTTCATTTACCACATCCCAATAAGAAGCACTTTATTCTTCATATTTCAAACTATCCTGGATGGTTGTGAAAAGCAAAGATTTTGTCTGAGCAACTATTGATGAGCTTACTCTGAAATTCAGGAAAATCAACATCTCTCTTCCTTGAAAGAAGTTTTGTCTTTGTACTAACATCTGAAGATTAAGCACCAAGCTCATGAACTCTCTAAGCACTACACACACACACACACACACACACACACACACACATGCCCAGTGTCCCCAGTCAATCTGATGCTTGAATGGAGCTAATTTATTCAGTGCTAGAGTAATCCTGAGTTGCTGAATAATATTTTCATATTGTGTAAGGAACTTTACATAGCAGGAAGAATCCTAATTAGAAAACAATGAGAAAAGGCCCTTCATTTGGCTCATTGACTTATCATTGTTCAGAGAATAATTGACACTCCTTGGAAGTCACCTAAAGGATTTCACATTAAAGAATTACCTGGACAAATGGATAGCTAGGAACACTTGGGTGGGGAAGGAAGTGCGGGCTGAAGTTCCACATTCTCTTGCTCACCCATGAATGAAATTAGACAATACTTAAGATTTTAAAAACACCTTCTACTTGAAAGCACATCCTTGGTAGCGATCCAAGCTCTTTCTGTTTTTCTTCTTCTTCTATCTTTTAAATATTTTAATCCAATAAGCTGTTGTTATAAAAGGAGTCTGATAGTTCCTTTTTTTAAACGTCTATTTGGATTCAAAAACATTTATTTAGAGTAACCATAAGTCCAGTAGGGTTTTAGTATTTGCAGCTCTGTAGTTTACAGGTCACAACGCTGCTTCTTATAGACTTTCATTCTATTAAGGGAGAAATATATTGAAACAGGCAGTTAAAATGTATTGTCATGCCTGGGATAACAGGCAAGACCCAGTGATTGGTTGTCTCAATACAAGCAGAAGGAGACAAAGTATTCTACTTTTGAATATTAAATATTCTATTCAATACTATTATAAACATCTCATAAGTTGTAACTTACAAAATTATAAAAATATATGCTTATCATGGAACATAATCCAAATCTGAAAAACACATTGGAAAAATTTATATAAATATCCATGCATTATGTATCCAATAATGTATTTCTAAAGTCTTTTGTGTTTGCAGACATATTTTTTGACTTACAGTCTAGAAGGAAAAAAAAATTAAATCATCTCGAGTGCCTTATTCAAAACATTGTAGACCTGCACCTTCAGTGTGCTCCTTTCTGAGACAATTTTACACTTTGTGTGAGGTGCTGAAAGAAGTACAGGTTCTCCACATGTAAGCTCCCCACACTGTAACAAACTGTGTTATGTCAGGGACCCAGACTCCTTTCAGCTCACTTTTGCCTCAGAGTGCCTTGCACAATGCTCGCCTCCTGACAGATACTTAAAAAAGATTTAATTAATGAATGGATGGAAGCTTAGATAGATAAATAAATGAAACTTAAATACTATATAGAACTCTGTTGTAGAAATGATAGTGGCCTGGATGAGGGAATTAAAATTGGAGCTGAGCTGAAGTGGATGTGTTTAAAGATTGAGAAAATAACACAGGACTTACATTTTGATTAAATGTGTAGAATGAGGGAGGAAAAGGTAACAAAGACAACAGATGGTTTGAAGAGTTGGGAGGGTGGGAAGATGGTAGTGCCCTTGTCAGTGGCAGACTGATAATTTATGTATATCAAAAATATATCAAAAGTAACTTCAGATGTAGTTACAGAACAGCAATCAGCAACTGGTGAGGAATGAGAATAAGAGAAGATCTGAAACACAAGAGACCAGACAGGTTCTACAAAATTACGAGGAACTCTCATCCCTTGATTTAGTAAGACACTTAGTGTATCCATTTGTATTTGTTCCTTAGGGTTGTTTTTAATAAATTACCAAAGACTTAGGGGCTTAATACCACAAATTTATCCTGCAACAGCTCTAGAGGCTGTTAGTCTGAAATCAAGGTGTTAGCATGGTCTTGCTCAGTTGAGGCTCTGGGGTAGAAGCCCCTTTACCTCTCTCAGCTCTGTGTGGCTTCTGATAGTCCTCAGCTGTGGCAGACTATTCTAGTTTCTCCCTCCACCTCCATGTACATCTTCTTTTCTCTTTTATGTCTTCTTCTAGTAAGGACAGTGATAATCAGTTCTTTTGAAGAAGTAACAAAATAGTTAAGATATCACCAAGGTTTTTGAAGTAAAACAGGAAGACTTAATGTCCAAAAATTTCTAGAAATGGCATGGAAATTAAGGTATGATGGGTAATGTTGTAGAATGAATAATGCTAAGTGGCCTTCATGAAAAACAGAAAACAGAACTCTGGTAATTAGAAAAAGTGAATAAATTATTAAAATTCTACAAACCAGTTTTCATTCAAATTGTACATGATTTAGATGGATTTTGAACTTCCTGAAAGATGCAGTTTCACATGAATACAATTCAACCCAGAGGATTAAAAAAATAAACTCTCCTATGTTAGTTATGTGGTAATAGAGTCAATGAAAGTTGGATCTATTCCTGAGAGTGTGGTGGGACTTTACCATCTTGAAAGTCAGCCTGGACACTGGACATGTTTTGGTCCTTGAAAATAATAGGTGTTTCATTTGGATAAGAAATTTTAAGAGACTACATTCCAGGGTGGAGAGTCAGTATGAATAAAGCGGTTATTGTCATGATTAAAATGAAATACTAAAATGTAATTCAAAAGAAATACACAAAGCCATTGATTAAATTGAAATTATAGCAGTAATTATAACAAAAATGTAAAATTGGGAGGAAATATGAGAAGTTCTGCTAAAATAATTTAGGCAGTAAGACTGTGAGAGTTTGTTGTAATGAAGAAGTAGATGAATTTATTAGAATAAAGACCGTAGAAATACACTCACCCTACATAAAATTTGGTTCCATGGCATAGCTTGCATTTTGAAAGCAGAAGCAAGAGGATTGGTTGCCTACTAAATGGTCCTGGATAAAGGGCAATGTAGACAAATTGGAGAGAAACAAAATTTAATATCTACATCTTGCCTTGTGGGCAAAGAAATTCTAAATGTACTAGAGATATAACTATGAAAACTTGAACCTGAGCATTATTCCCTATAGATAAGAAACTATGTGTATAAGGATTAGTTTCTTAAGAAACAGAATTTATTGATAAATATAAATTTATTAATTATAGAACCATAAATATATGTACTTTGTCATTTGAAAAATAAATGGAACATAATTTAAAGCAGTGATAGATGTGATATTAAAATTTGACTCATCTGTGACTAAAACAAAGTGAAAGATAAACTCCAGACCAGAAAAGGTATTTATCATATACTATATTACCAC